>PVKM010040500.1:0-13420 GCA_004027735.1 Carollia perspicillata
TGCAGACTGGTACAACCACTATGGAAAACAGTATGGAATTTTCTCAGAAAACTAAAAATGGAACTGCCTTTTGACCCAGCAATTCCACTGCTAGGATTATATCCCAAGAACCCTGAAACACCATTCCAAAAGAACCTATGCACCCCAATGTTCATAGCAGCACAATTTACAATAGCCAAGTGTTGGAAGCAACCTAGGTACCCATAAGTAAATGAATGGATCAAAAAACTATGGTACATGTACACAATGAAATTCTATGCAGCAGAAAGAAAGAAGGAGTTCCTACCCTATGCAACAGCATGGATGGAACTGGAAAGCATTATGCTAAGTGAAATAAGCCAGATGGTGAAAGACAAAGACCATATTATCTAACCTTTAACAGGAAGCTAAGCAACAAACCACACAAGAAAGCAAAATATAACCAAAGACATTGAAATAGAAAACAGGCTGAGAGTAACCAGAGGGGAGGGGGAGGGAATTTCAAGGGAAAATGGTAAGGAGTCACAGGAACAAATATAAAGGACACATGGACGAAAACTAGGGAGGTGGAAATGGGAGGGAGGAAGGGAGCACTGGGGGGGGGTGGACTGGGATGGGAGTAAAAGACAGAAAACTGTACTTGAACAACAACTAAAATAATAAATTAAATCTTGAGGACAAGAAAAAAATATATAAAAATAAAATGTACTTGGGATGTTTTGACAAACAGGAATCTTTAAACAACACCAAAGCTCATTGTTCCTGCTTTGCATAAGTTTTTTCCTATTTCCCCCATTGCCAATAATGATGATGATGATGATGATGATGATGATGATGATGATGATGATGATAAATTACTGTATTGACTGCTTACTACATGCCAGGCATTGTGCTCTTTTATTTATGTGCATTTTCTCTTTTAATTATCACAACCAAACTCTTAGTGATTGTTTATTATTATCTCTATTATGAAGAAGAGGATATTGAGGCTTAGACTGGTTAAGGAAATTATTCATGTACCAAGAGCTAGTAAGTGAGAGGCAGGACACATGTCCAACCCGTATGTGTATGCACTGACACTTTGGCCCTTCAGCCAAAGTGTAACCTAGCTATATGGCTGATCAAACGGAAGTTTCTCAATGTCTTTGGGTCTTAGATTCCTCTTCTGTAAAATGACAACAATAACATTACCTACCTCAGAGGGATGTTGTGAGAATTCAGTGCCTACATGCATAGAAAGAATCTAGATAAGCACGTAGCATATAATTGCTGGTAGTAGTAGTAGCAACATATTGCCATTGCCTGAACTGCTCTTTTATTCCTTTGTTATCTTACGTGCTACCTCCTCCAGGAAAACTAACCTAATTTCCTCAGTTGAAACCAATTGTTTATTGCCTGTACATTCCTTGGGCCCATGTTTTGTACTAGTGCTAATAATAAATCTCTTTCCCTTTAAAGCAGTGGTTATCAATATTATCAACACATTAAAATTATCTGGGAACTTTTTAAGAGTCCTGAATAAAGCTCTATGCCAGACCAATTAGATGAGATTTTCTGGAGGTGAGACCCAGGCAAACACTGGCATTTTTTAAAGCTTTCCAAGTAATACTAAAATGCGGCCAAGATTAAGAACCAGAACTTAGGAGAGGAGATGACAAACTCTAGCCCCAGGTCAAGTCCAACCTACTGATTATTTCTGTAAATAATTTTTATTGACTCGTTTGTCTCTTTATTGTCTATGGCTAATTTCACACTACAGTAGGAGAGTTGAGTAGTTGTGACAGAGAATACATGAATGACTCTCAAAGCCTAAATCATTTGCTATCATGATAATTTAAAAAAGTTAGTTGACTCCTGCTTCAGAAATTAATGTCTCTGAGTATAGGGGTTGTGTCTTATTCATCTCTACATTTTCTAAATAGCCTAGCAGTGTTTTGTCCACAGTTGATTAGGAAATGATTGTTCAAAGAATAGATAGAAATGAGGTGGAAGGTTCTGTCTGCCAAATTCAAGTCTGAAGTTTATCTTTTGAATAGTGCTTTATAAAGTATGTAAATTCCAGTCTCCTTATTGTTTGGGAAAAGATGACCTAGCTAGTAAGTTAAGAAAGCTATCTCACCTTGCTCCTGCGTCTATTCTCAGAGCACAGTGCTGGCCTCCTCACCACTGCCATTCAGTGTTCTTTGTTTTTAGGATCTCTAATTGGCTTACAGCACTCCCAAGTTCTTCTACTTTGAGAAATGCTTGAATTTATTGACTTTTGGTGCTCTCTACCAGGTCTGTCTTTGGTTTAATTATTTATGTCACAGTGGTTATAAGTTGAGGTTTTACAGTCAGGTAGACCTGGTTGTGAATCTTGCTTATGTGACCATGGTCTCACTTCCTACTGGTTCTGAATCTCTGTCTTTCATCTACAAAATGGGAATAGCAGTATGATCAGAGGTTCTTGGAGGAAGTAAATGAGATAATGCTTGTGAAATATTAAACACAGTGTAAAGCCAATTGTAGATTCTCCCTTAAAGGCAGCTAATACCATTTTCATCATACCTATCATCACAATGAGAGATTTCATAGACCTTGATATGCTATAACTCTTTCAAAGGCAAGGTTCCTACCCTAGTCATTTCTGCATCCCTACAACACCTGGCACATAATGGGCTCTCAGTATGCATTAATTATTTGCATCCTAACTGGTAGCTGAAATGAAGCTCATGGCACAGATGCAGATGTCAAGTTCTACTTTACCTCATGTTCTCCACTGCCTTATGTATCTGGAGTTAATTAAGACCATAAATCAAAAATAAGCCCTGATATATGTGGTAATTTTACAGCCTTGGGGCTATCAAAAACTAATTTGTATACATTTTCCAAATGAACAGTAACTCTGTTAAAATTCCCACCTGGGAAAATGCATAGTGCATTGATTTTTCCTGGAAAAAGGAACTACACTTTGGTGGTATCTTAAAAACACTTGTCTAGTCCTAAATGCTAAGATAGTGCTTATATTCAAGTCTCAAGGACTTATAAAAGGCCAGACTTCCAGTCTATACATACAAGGTCTGTCCTGAAAAAGTACAGCCATCATTAATATAATGACAATGGTTTGCACAATATTGACGTAAGCTGGCAACCAAGGAGAGTGGACTGGAATGTGCATGCATGAACAATGATGATGTCACTGCACTAGTCGGTGGCAGTGGTAGATACCATTGAGTGAGCATGTGTACTGTGTGGTGGTCACATTCAAAATGACTGAGTGAGTAGAGCAACAAATCTGCATCAAATTTTGCATTAAGCTTGAAAATTCCTCCACAAAAATTATTTGGATGAATCAGAAGGCTGCAGTTATGGGTAACTGGTGATTGGCAGCTTCATCATGACAATGTGTTTGCTTGTGCATCACATCTCACACAGAGCTTTTGCAAAACATTAAATCACTCAGGTGACTTAGCTCCCCTACAGCCCAGATTTGGCACCCTATGACTTCTGGCTTTTCCCAAAACTAAAATCACCTTTAAAAGGGAAGAGATTTGAGACCATTGATGAGATTCAGGAAAATACAACAGGGAAGCTGATAGCAATTGGGAAAACTGTGTGAGGTCCCATGGTGCCTACTTTAAAGGGGACTGAGGTGTCACTGTCCTATGTACAATGTTTCTTGTATTTTGTATCTTCTTCAATAAATGCTTCTATTTTTCATGAGACATGGCTAGATACCTTCTGGACAGATCTCATATATGTGTGGTTCATTTCTAGACTCCTGTGACTATATCATCCATATTTACTGTTGATGTTACCTGAGACTGGGTGGTACCCAGAATTTTCTAGATCTATGTTTACATTTTTCTGTAGCTAATGGGGAGCCATGGATTAATTCATATGTTAACTGTGTAGTGGAACCTTAATGACTGGAAGGCCTCTTTTATTTCTCTTCCTTCTTCCTCTTTCTGTGTGCTGATTTATTGGCCATATATTCTTCTACTGGGAGAAAGGATGATTTCCTTATGGGTCAGCGTGGTAAAGAAGTTAATTGTGGGGAGTTGAGAGTGATACTATTACTCTAAATTATGAATAGATTTCAGTAATAGAAGCAGGTGGATTCGTAAATGATTGCATACATCCTTTACAAGGAGATTCATCAGAGAGTTACTAGCCTGCTCACCAGCCATATCAGTTTCTTGGGGTCTGATGCATATTGTAAAGAATGGAAAGATTGGGACAATGCCCAAGATGGAGCACCTGAAGCTTTGGAGTCAAGCAGCCATGTGCTCAACTACTTACAATACGTGTGACCTTGGACTGTCTCTTAATCTTAATAGGCTTCAAATTACCCATCTATTAGGGATTATAATTTGTGGAGCTGTTTCGAGGATGACAAGAGATAATACACGTAAAGGATTCGGTCAGATTTTGACACATGGAAAGTTGGCAATAAATGCTAGTTGTATTAATATGAGAGGATGGCTTTTGATTGCAAGGAGAGGAATTCAGAGGCAATAATACAATTGATCAGCACAATCTGCATTAGTTTCCTTCTACTCTAAAATATTTGACATCTGTATCTACCTCATACCCTGAGCAAGAGAACTTTCTCAACTATTTCTCACTTTCTATATGCTTTCTCTATTTTATAAAACAAGTTCCTACTTATCCAGTGAATTCAGAGCTACATGTTCTCCACTGAATATGCCCATACTCAGGCTTTCCATTTCTTTTTTTAAAGATTATATTTATTTTTATTTTTAGGGAGAGGAAGAAAGGCAGGGGGAGAAACATCAATGTGTAGTTGTCTCTTGTGCACCCGCTATGGGGGACCTGGCCTGCAACCCACACATGTGCCCTGACTTGGAAACGAACCAGAGACCCTTTGGTTCACAGACTGACACTCAATCCACTAGGCCACACCAGCTAGGGTTCCATTTCTTCTTTCAAGCATTCTTGCAACATTCCAAATATCAAGATTTTCTTTCACATTTTTATTCACTATGTCTACTCCATCCTTTCTGGTTTTCCAAATGGCACCTGCAATTGACCTCCATGAAATAAAAAGTTAGTGTAAAAACTCTTTGGGTATTAACTTTCCAAACAATTAACCCCCTTAATACTCACTCCCCCAAAACCTTCAATTTATGGAAAATTTTCTTTCTTTACTTCAATGGATATAAGGTTATATCTGAACACTTTTTCCAGTTTTTTTTTTTTTTTTTTTTACCATGCAAGCAGTTATGCTATTCACACATAATCACCATTTGTCTTGATGGTAACTGCCTCAAGGTCAGGGATCATGATTGATGGTTTATCTTTTGAATAGATGAAACAAACTATGATGTACATAGAGAACTATGTGTGGAAAACATTTCTTAGAGACAGAGTATTGTGCAGGTATTTTAAATTCAGATGTGATTCAGACAATAAAGCCCAGCTAGGACTCAGCAACATAATCTTAAGTCCTCATGTCTTCACTGTCTTCCCATTACAAATGAAATGAAATCATCTAGGCAGTGGACTGCTGAGGAAAGAAAATCCCCTTCTCAGGATGCATTCAGATGTAATTAGGTAACAATCTCTATCAGTGGCTAAATTAGGAGAATGGATTTCTCCACACTCACTAATTACTTGTTGTATGTTCTTGAGCAAGTTCTGTAGCCTTTCCACTTCCTTCTCTGTATAATCAGATAATAATAATCATACCTAATTCTAATTCACAAGAATTGTGATGTTTAAGTAACATGTAAATCAATTAGTACAGGGTCTGGTGCATATGACATACTCAACAAATTTTTATGATGTTGCTGCTGATGATGATGTTAAGATAACTTGCTTTGTAGAAATTCTCTCTCAAACTTTCATACTAAAATTTACCAAATAGACAATTATTCAACTCAGCTACCTTTCTTCCAGGCAGAATAAACACATATGAGTTTTGGACAGATTTTTGGAGTGAGCCTATTCACGTATGTGTGTGTGTGTCTGTGTGTGTGTGTGTTTGTGTGTGTAAGATAAGCAATCTCTCAGTGTTTCTTTTGGAGAGTTATGGACAAGGGTCATTGTTAAATTTCTTGTCTGATGGAATAGATATAAAGGATAGCTTTACTAATGTCCACAAACCCCTGCTGCTGGCTGTGTTATACACTCTAGCCTTTACAACATCTGAATAAGGTCCTGAGACTCTAGCCTGGGCAGTGGATAAACTTCCAAGACAAAGAGAGAATCATAAAGGCAGCAAGGAAGAAACATAAAGTAACATAGAAGGGAACCCAGATAAGGCTAACAGATGACTTCTCAATGTAAATGCTCCAAGCCAGGAGACATGGCAAAAAAAATATTCCAAGTAATGAGAATGAGAGGCCTGCAACTGAGGCTCCTTTACCCAGCAAGGCTCTCAATTAAGATGGAAGGCCAAATAAGGAGCTTCCCAGACAAAAGAAGTAAAAAAGAATATACTTCCACCAATCCAGCTCTGCAAGAGATGCTGAAGGGACTACTTTAAGAAAGGGAAGGAAAAGAGTGAGAGAGTGAGGAACACAGATGCAAAAAAATGACAATGAACAAGTACCTATAATAATAACCTTAAACATAAATGGATTAAATGCTCCAATCAAAAGACATAGAATAGCTGAATGAATAAGAAAGTGTGACCCACACATATGCTGCCTACAAGAGACCCGCCTTAGAACAAAGGACCTACACAGACTGAAAGTAAAGGGTTGGAAACAAATTTTCCAAGCAAAGGGACAGGAAAAAAAAAAGCTGGGGTAGAAATATAAATATCAGACAAAACAGACTTCAAAAAAAGAGCCATAAAAAGAGACCCATATGTTTACTTCAAAATACTCAGGGAAGAATCCATCAAGAAGACATAAACATTGAAAATATAAATGCACCCAAAATAGGAGCACCCAAATATATAAAGAAAATCTTGGAGGACTTCAGTAAAAATATTGACAGCAACACAATTACAGTAGGGGATTTCAACACCCTGCTGTCAAAAATGAATAGATATTCCAAACAAAATGTCAACAAAGATATTCTGACATGGAACAATGTCCTAGATTAAATGAACTTAACTGATATATAGAGCCTTTCATCCCAAAGAAGCAAAATAAACATTCTTTTCAACTGCACATGGAACATTTTCAGAGATAGACCAAATGTCAGGACACAAAACAAGCCCCAACAATTCAAGAAAATTGAAATCATATCAAGCATTTTCTCTGACCACAAGGGATTGAAACTAGAAACCAACCTCAAGGAAAAAACTCAAAAGCACTCAAACTCGTGGAGATTAATTAGCATGCTATCAAGCAACAAATGGGTCAAAAGTGAGATCAAGATAGAAATCAAAAAGTTTCTAGAGACAAATGAAAATGAACTAACAACAACCCAAAACTTCCCCATTTATGTTATTCAACCCATTCATGTCCATTTACAACCTTTTCCCTTCTTTCCAATGTTATTTCCCTCTCCTCTCCCAACTAGTTACTGTTTGTTGTCAATTACAGTGTCTCTGGCTATATTTTCCTTGTCACTTTGTTTTGTTAATTAGGTTCCTGTTAATGGTGAGATCATATGGTATTTTTCTTTCACCACCTGGCTTATTTTGCATAGCACAATGCTTTCCAGTTCCATTCATGCTATTGCAAAGGGTAGGAGCTTCTTCTTTCTGTCTGCTGCATAGTATTTCATTGTGTAAATGTACCACAGCTTTTTGATCAGCCATTTACTGATAGGCACCTAGGTTGCTTCCAGCATTTGGCTATTGTACAGTGTGCTGCTATAAACTTTGGGGTGCATAGATTTTTTAGATTGCTGTTTCAGGGTTCTTAGAATATAATCCCAACAGTGGAACTGCTAGGTGAAAAGGCAGATCCATTTTTAGTTTTCTGAGGAAATTCCATATTGTTTTCCATGGTGGTTGTACCAGTCTACAATCCCACCAACACTGCAGGAGGTTTCCATTTTGCCACAACCTCTTCAACACTTGTTCTTTGTTGTTTTGTTTTGATGGACATTCTACAGGCATGAAGTTGTATCTCATTGTAGTTTAAGTTTGCATCTCTCTGATGGCTAGTGATGCTGAGCATCATTTCATATGTCTCTGGGCCCTCTGTATGTCTTCCTTAGAGAAGTGTCTCTTCAGATCCTTTGCACATTTTTTAATTGGAATGTTTTTCTTCCTGGTGTGGAATCGTTTGAATTCTTTATATATTTTAAAGATGAAACTCTTGTGTGATCTATCATTGGCAAATATATTTTCCTATACGATTGGTTGCCTTTTCATTTTACTAATGTTTTCTTCATCCAAGAAGAAACACTTTATTTTTATGAAGTCCCCTTATTTTATTTTTTCTTATATGTTTCTTGCGCTTGGGGACATATCAGTGAAAATACTCCTGCATGGAATATTGGAGACCTTCCTGCCTATCCTCTCCACAATTTTTATGGTGTCACAAATTATATATAATTATTTTATTCATCTTGAGTTTATTTTTGTGTACAGTGTAAGTTGGTGGTTGAATTTCATTTTTTTACAAGTACTTGTGCATATCTCCCAACACCATGTGATGAAGAGGTTGTTTTAATTCAATTTTATGTTTCTGCCCCCCTTTGTTGAATATTAATTGACCATAGAGACTTGGGTTTATTTCTGAGCTCTGTATTCTGTTCCATTGGTCTATGGGTCTGCTCTTATGCTAGTACCAGACTCATTTGATTCCCGTGGCCTTGTAACATAGTTTCATGTCAGGTATTTGATCCCTCCTACTTTTCACTTCTTTCTCAAAATTGTTGCTGCTCTTCAGGATAATTTATGGTTTCATATAAATTTTTGAAGTGTGTGTTCGATATTTGTGAAATACATCATTGGAATTTTAATAGGAATTGCATTGAATCTATAAATTGTTTTAGGCAGTATAACATTTTGATGATGTTAATTCTTCCAGTCCATGAACATGGTACAAGCTTCCATTTGTTTGTGTCTTCCTTAATTTCTTTCTTCAGTGTTGTGTAGTTTTCTGAGTACAGTTCTTTTACCTCCTTGGTAAGATTTATTCTGAGGTATTTTATTTTTCTTGTTGCTATAGCAAATGAAATTTTTTCTCCTGATTTCTATTTCTAATTTTTCATTGTTGGTGTACAAAAATGCCTTTGATTTCTGAATATTGACTTGTATCCTGCTGTTTTGCCAAATTGACTTATTAGGTTGAGTAGTTTTTTGGTGGAGTCTGTAGGGTTTTGATGTACACTATCATGTCATCTGCAAACAATGACAGTTTTACTTTCTCTTTTCCAATTTGGAGGAATTTTACTTCTTCTTGTCTAATTGCTGTGTCCAGGACTTCCAATACTATGTTAAACACAGTGATGAGAGTGGACAGCCTTGTCTTCAACATTTTAGTTATTGCCCTTTGAGTATGATGTGGCTGCAGGTCCCTTGTGTATAAAGTTTTATTAGGTTGAGGAATGCTCCCTCTATTTCCACTTTGCTGAGTTTTTTTTTTTTTTTTGTCATAAATGGGTGCTGTATATTATCAAATGATTTTTCTGCATCTATTGATATGATCATGTGATTTTTGTCTTGGCTTTTGTTTATGTGATGTATTACATTTATTGATTTTCAAATACTGTACCACACTTGCATCCCTGGGATGAACTGCACTTGATCATGGTGTATGGTGTTTTTAATGTATTGCTGGGTGCGGTTTAACAATATTTTGTTGAGGATTTTAGCATCTATGTTCATCAGTGATATTGGCCTGTGGTTTTCTCTTTGTTGTCTCTTTTTCTGGTTTTGTGATGAGGAGGATGCTGGCTTCGTAAAAGAATTTGGGAGTCTTCTATCTTCTTGGATTTTTGTAATTGTCTGTGAAGGGTAGTGCTTAGCTCTTCCTTAAATGCTTTGTAGAATTCTCCTGTGAAACATATCAGTCCAGGACTTTTGTGTGTTAGGAGTTTTTTTTTTTTATTACTGCTTCAATTTCATCAGCTGTTATTGGTCTGTTCAGGCTTTCTGCTTCTTCATTCAGTTTTTGAAGATTATATGTTTCTAAATATTTGTGGATTTCACCTAGGTTTTCAAATTACTTGGTGTATAGCTCTCCCCAGTAATTTCTTACAATCCTTCATATTTCTGTGGTATCAGTTGTAATATCTCCTCTTTCATTTTTGAATGTGTTTATTTGGGTCCTCTCTCTTTTTTTCTTGATGAGCCTGCTTAAAGGCTTGTTGATTTTATTTATCTTTTCAAAGAACAAGCTCCTGAATTTATTGGTCCTTAGAATTGTTTCATTAGTCCCTATATAATTTAATTCTGCTATGATTTTGGTTAATTCCTTTCTTCTACTTATTCTGGACTCTTTGTTGTTGTTCCTCCAGCTCTTTTATATGTAGGGTTATGTTCTTTATTTGAAATGTTTCTATCTTCTTTAGGTAGGCCTGTATCACTATGAACTTCACTCACAGGACTGCCTTCACTGTATCCCAAAAGTTTTGGACTGTTGTGAATTCATTTTCATTTGTTTTCAGAAAATTTTTAAAATTCTTTCTTGGTCTCATTCTTAACCCATTCATTATTTATTAGCATGCTATTCAATCTCCATGAGTTTGAGTGTTTCTTATTTTTTCCCCTGAGTTTTATTTCTAGTTTGAGGCCCTTGTTGTCAGAGAAGATGCTTCCTATGATTTCAATTTTCTTGAATTTCTTGAGACTTGTTTTTTGTTCTATCATGTGTTGGATCTTTGAAAATGTTTCACGTGCATTTGAAAAGAATGACTATTTTCCTTCTTTGTGTTGAAGGGTTACACACACACACACACACACACACACACACACACACACACACCAGTTAAGTCCATTTGATCTAGGGCATTTTTCAATGCAGCAATATCCTCGTTGATATTTTGTTTGTTTGGAAGATCCATCCATTTTTTTCCAGTGGGGTTTCACAATCCCCTAGTGTACACGTGTTCCTGTCCATATCTTTCTTGAAGTTCTCCAAAAATTTCCTTATGTATTTGACTCCTCCTATGTTGGATGCATATATGTATGTACTGTTTATGTCTTCTTCATGGATTCTTTCATTGATTATTATGAAATGTCCTTCTGCATCTCTGTTTCTGGCCCTTGTTTTGAAGTTGTTTTGTGAGATAAAAGTAATGCTACTTGGCTTTTATTTTTCCTGTCTGTTTGCATGAATTAATTTATTTCAGCCCTTCATTTTCAGGCTGCATAGGATTTTTGTTCTGAGGTGGGTCTTTTGTAGGCAGCATATATGTAGGTCTTGTTTTCTTACCCATTCAGCTACCCTATGTCTTTTGGTTGGAGCATTTAATCAATTTATATTTAAGTTTTTATTGATAAGTACTTATTCATTGCCATTTTAGTCCTTTTGTACCTTTGTTCCTCCCTTTCTCACTGTTTTTCTTCCTCTACTTAAAGCAGTCCCTTTAGCATATCTTGCAGTGATGGTTTGGTGGAGTTGTACCTTTTTGCTTTCTTTTTCAGGGAAGCTGTGTATATGTCTTTTCATTTTTATTGAGAGCCTTGCTGTATAAAATAGTCTCAGTTGCAGGGTTTTATTTTCCATTATGTGAAATATTCCTTGCCTTTCTCTTCTGGATTGTATGTTTCTGTTGAGAAGTCAACTGCTATTCTTATCAGGATTCCTTTGTATGTAATTTGCTGTTTTTCCCTTCATGCCTTTCAGATTCTCTCTTTGTCTTATAATTTTGCCATTTTAATTATGATTTCATTTCCATGGATATCTTTGGGTTCTTGATTGGGACCTTCTTTGCTTCATGAACATCTGTGGCTTCTTGTCTCATCAAATTAAGAAAGCTTTCTTTTCCTTTTTAAAAATTTTAATTGTTATTCAAGTACAGTACTCTGCCTTTTACCCCCATCCTAGACCAACACTCTAGTCCTCCTCACTGCCATCTCATTTCCACTCTCACTTGTTATTGTCCATGTGTCCTTTATTCTTGTTCCTGCAACTCTTCCTCCTTTCCCCTGAAATTCCCTCCCCTCTCCCTTCTGGTCACTGTAAGCCTGTTCTCAATTTCAGGGTCTTTGGTTATATTTTGCTTGTTTGTTTATTTTGTTGATTAGGTTTCAGTTAAAGGTGAGATCATATGGTATCTGTCTTTCACCATCAGAGTTATTTCACTTATCATAATGCTCTCCAGTTCTATCCATGCCCCTGCAAAGGGTAGGAGCTCCTTCTTTCTTTGTGCTGTGTGGAATTCCATTGTGTAAATGTGCCATAATTTTTCGATCCATTCACTTACTGATAGGCACATACATTGCTTCTAGCACTTGGCTATTGTAAATTGTGCTGCTATGAACATTGGGGTGCATTGGTTCTTTTGGATTGGTGTTTCCGGGTTCTTAGGACATATTTCTAGCAGATGAATTGCTGCGTCAAAACACAGTTCCAGTTTTAGTTTTCTGAGGAAATTCCATACTGTTTTTCATAGTGGTTGCACCAGTCTGCACTCCCACCAACAGTGCACTAGGATTCCCTTTTCTCCACAACCTCTCCAACATTTGTTTGTTGCTTTGTTTACGATGGCCATTCTGACCAGTGTGAGGTGTTTTCTCATTGTGGTTTTAATTTACATCTCTCTGATAACTAGCAATACTGATCATCCTTTCATATGTCTCTGGACCCTCTGCATGTCTTCCTTTGAGAAGTGTCTGCTCAAGCCCTTTGCTCATTTTTTAATTGGGTTGCTCATCTTCTTAGAATGGAGTCATGTGAGTTCTTTATATATTTTGGAGATTAGTCCTTTGCCTGAGGTATCATTGGCAAATATGTTTTCTCATATGATTGGTTCTCTTTTTATTTTAATACTGTTTTTTCAGCTAGGGAGAAGTGTTTTATTTTGATGAGATCCCATTTGTTTTTTCTTTCCTTTATGTCCCCTGCTCTAGGGGATAAATCAGTAAAAATGGTGCTGCATAAAATATGTGAGATTTTCCTTCCTATATTATCCTCTAGGACTTTAGTGGTATCACACTCATATTTAAATCTTTTATCCACCTTGAATTTATTTTGTGTATAGTGTAGGTTGGTGTTCAAGTTTTATTTTTTTCATGTAGCTGTCCAGTTCTCCCAACACCATTTTTTGAAGAGGCTATTTTTACTCTATTTTATATTGCTGCCTGCCTTGTCAAATATTAATTGACAGTAGAGACTTGGGTTTATTGCTGGTCTCTCTGTTCGTTTCCATTGGTCTGTGTTTCTGAATTAATGCTAGTTCCAGTCTGTTTTGATGACAATGGCCTTGTAACACAGTTCGAGATCAGGTATTGTAATTCCTCCTACTTTGCTCTTCTTTCTCAAAATTGCAGCAACTATTAAGGGTCATTTAGGGTTCCTTATACATTTTTTTTATTGTTTTTTTTTGTACAGTTTTCTGTCTTTTACTCCCATCCCATACC
>PVKM010040501.1:0-13449 GCA_004027735.1 Carollia perspicillata
AAAAAAAAACCCAAAACAAAAAACTTAGCCCCAGGATAGGGGACAGCTTTTTGCTAGTCACAGGCAAAAAAAAGTCAGAAGAATAAACCACTTGGGACTATTATATATGGTCTCTGAAATTCTTTGACTAGGGGACTGCCTTCTCCTCAAGACTGTGAATTGCCAGTGACGATGGGGTCATTATTTTTATATTCGCAGTAGTCAGCACAGATGAATGAATGAACCAGACTTTACAGTATGTACAGTGCTGATGGATCCGCTGTGCCATCTGCTGGGACCCAGCTCTCCTGATCTATATCGTTGGGCTGGACTTTCCCCCTCAGATTCGTCTGTCCCCACTGAACTGTTCTGAGTCTCTGGGCCCCTAAATCCAGACTTTCTCCACTAGGAAAGGGTCAGCCAGTGACAGGGAAGGGTTTGGCCTCAGCCTCCTTATGCCCTTGAGTTGACTATTCTCCCAATGAAGGAGATACATGCCTGCCCCAGAATAACCGGACAGAGCCCTGACGGCTAACAGCATGGGCACAGAGTCCCACAAGAGGGTTCTTAGTACGTGCGTGTGGGTATTTCCCAGACCGTGCAAATTCTGCCGTTGCCCTATTCTCACTTCAATGGGTACTCCATATTGTGTCTCCTTTCAACAGCAGAAACAACGACAACAACACAAACAGTCCTCAAAGGCCTTAGGCATTAGTTGGACACAAGGCTAAGATCCTCAGCTAATGGCAAAGCTCAGGGCCAGAGGCAAGGTTAGACAGGTGATTTCTTGCGCCATACCACCTCCGGGCCGCCCATCAGCCAGGAACCCAGCGCTAAGGCCCAGGACGACGATGCCAACATAGATGTCAGGTGGGGAAAGCTGCGTGCAAACGGGAATCCCCCAGCAAGGGCGGATGCGGGCGGCAAGCCCTACACCGATCCCGATTCAGGGCACGAGAGCTCTCCGCACATGACATCACCCCTCCCGGGACCCCAAGGCAGCAAGTGTCAGCTGCGCCTGGCCGGCCCGCACCCAGAGACTGAGGGAAGCCGGATAAGCAGAGAGGGCAGTGAGGGCTTGCGGGAACCACTGGGAAACGGTGGGGAGGGCGGTGCGCCTGTAGGGTTAGGACGGAGCTGGGCTGAGCTTCCTAGAGGGTCTTTGGGCGAGCTCAGGGAGAGAGAAGGTCCTGGAGCCCGCAGGGCAAGGACAGCCCAGGAGGGACTTCCTCCAGGACCCTAGAGCACGCCCATGAGCAGACCCCTCAGACCCCCGCCGCCAGCCCCGGGAAGGAGCCTTGGTGGGGTTTACAGAGCCGCGGACCAGGGCTTCAGCCACCCTCACAAGCCTGTTCTGACATCGTGCGATGGCCCGGAACAGCGTCCCCGGGGGCAGCGCTGATTCAAGCCCCTGTGCCTGCCGAGTCGTCTCCAAACTCCCGTGCGCCGGGACCCCGGTCGGCAGCTCCCACTCCGACCTGGCACGCCGCCGCGCCTACCTGTGCCCGCGACTCGGCTCCTCCTCGCTGGCACTGCCCCAGCCCGGGCTGAGATAGCGAGCCGGATCCCCCACGCCCCGCGCCTCCGCGCTCTCCTCCTCGTCCTCCAGGTCCTCCGCGTCCTCGGCCTCCTGGATGGCTACGCGGATCTGCACCGCGGTCTCCGGCCCGGGCAGAGCCTCCTCGCCTGGCTGGGCCATGGCTCGCGGGCTGGCCGGGCTGCAGCGCCGCCGGATCCCCGCGCCTCAAGGCCGAGCCTGCCGGGAGACAGCTTCTGCGACCTAGGGGGCCGGGGCGGCCTGGGAGGGACGGGGGTCGCGGCGCCCCGCCCCGCGCCGCAGCCGCCACCGCCCCGGACGCAGACTGGAAGCCAGCGCAGGCGGGCAGCGAGGAGGGAGGGCTACTTCCTCCGCTCTCCTCCCACAGAGGCCTGTCCGGGAACGAATGCCTGGACCCCCGAGGCTTCCAGTGCTCGCCTCTGCCTCTGCTCGCAGGCTCCAAACCCGAGAGGAGGAGCCTGGGCTCCGGGTTCTAGCCGGTTCCTTTCACGGCTGCCCCGGGGAGGGGCGCAGTGCGTCTGACTTCTCAGTTTGCAGATGACGCTAGGGGTAGCAGGCACTAACAGCAGCCTCCTGCGTGTCTCCGCCACTGACCTGCCGAGAGGACTGCAGCCTCCACCGTTGGTGCCTTTGGCATAACCAAAGGGACCAACGGTGGAGGTACCCTCGCTGCCCGTCCTGCGAGGTCAGCGGCTTGGTGCGCACGATGACCTATGCCAGTGGTTCTCAAAGTGTGACCCCTAGACCAGCAGCGCCAGCCTTACGTGAGAACTGGTTAGAAATGCAGATTCTCAGGGCTGATCCCAGACCTGAATCAGATTCTATGATTCAGAACTTTGTCTCTTAACAAGACTTCTAAGTCGTGCTGAAGTTCACTCTAGTTTGAAAGGCACTGTTTCTCAGAATATGTCCTGCATATAGTCAGCCACTGTTTCTCAGAATATGTCCTGCAAAAGCATTCAAATATTTGTTGAATGAATAAAGGGGGCTATTGAAATGACGGCATGTTCGAAAACCCTGCCACCTTTTCATATTTAACTTAAGATGTGTTTCATCTCAATCCTTCAAAGGTGACCCAGAGACTAGGGACAAAGGTATAGAAATGAATAAAACCCAAATCTGCTTTCAGGAAGCTCTTGATATAGTGCCTTAAATATAATTTATCACATCAATTTGCCAAAGTAGGGCTCCCAAAGAACAGCACCCATGACTGATACA
Source organism: Carollia perspicillata (assembly GCA_004027735.1). Taxonomy (NCBI): domain Eukaryota; kingdom Metazoa; phylum Chordata; class Mammalia; order Chiroptera; family Phyllostomidae; genus Carollia; species Carollia perspicillata. The sequence goes on from PVKM010040501.1 coordinate 2,756, forward strand.
TTTTGATGTAGGGAATCAAGTCAGGAGAGGTTCAAGAGATGGGGTCTCTGGGAGGCAGTGTGGCTTCGTGAGAGGACTCCAGGCATGGGCCCCGGGTGTCGGGCCTGGGGCCAGGAGAGATGCAGGAAGAACAGCCCTTATTTTTAAGGTTTGACTGCAACCTGTGTGCCTTTCTTTGTCAGTTCTCTCTCTCGATAAAAGAGGCCTTGGAATGAATAAGTGAGGGAAAAACGAGACCTTGGGAGCTCCGCACCAGCATAGCTCAGGGCCCAGGTTCTGAGCTACTGAGAGGCGAAAAGAGCAGAGGACCATTTCCGTGTCAGCGGGGCCTTTCTCCAGGGCTGTGGAGCTCATAGAACCACTACCCACCCAGTCCCCTCCCTGCTGCGAGGGTCAAGTAGAGAGAGCCTTGCAGCCCCTTCCACGCCACCAGATCCGATAACTTCAGTCTGTGAATTTCACAAAGCAATGTATGTTCTTTCACGTAAACCATCTCGTGTGGCAAAGACAGCAAGGATCACTGCCCTTACCCACCACAATGACTCACACACGCACCGATTTCACAGTTTATGAAGTGTTCGTGCGTACCTTATCTCAGGGTTTCCCATTGCCTGGCAGCGAGTCCTCTGAGGACTTTTCCGAACATGCAGACTCCTGGGTCCCCATAGTTTGAGAACTTGCTGGTGGTGAATGAGTCCGGTCTCACAAGTATTTTATTCGGTTGGAGTTTTGAAAAGTAAATTGAATTTATTTGCCTTTAAGTTCACATATATTTGCCTATACTGATTCTACTATTATTTACTCTTGACTCTTCATAAAAGAATTTTCTATTAGAAAGGATATCAGATATCATTGAACCCTAAGGTCCTCCTGTGAGGGAATGAGTAACCCCAAGAGTGCAAAGCCCCTTTACTGCAGGGCTCCACTGAGAGGAAAGATTATATCGATATATAGGTATAGATACAGATACAGATATAGATACAGATACAGATATAGATACAGATACAGATACAGATACATAGATGGAGATGTAGGGAGATGGACATAGAGATAGAGATACATAGACAGAGATATATAGATATATACACACAGTTTGGAGTATACTGCGGAATCAAATGCAAAATTTGATGGAATTCTTAAGGCAACTTCGCATTTGATTTGAGTAGCCCTACCCACACACCCCATCACGGGTGTCACTGGTGAAGGAAGCAGTCCTTCTAAAGGACCGCTTCTGCTTTCCAGCTCCTTTCTTCACAGAGCTGTGGGCGGAGAATGAGAACGGTCCCACCCGGGCCTGCGTCGAGCATCATTGCAGGGAGTTTGCATCAGCATTGAGATGACTAGCAAAGCTTCTTTCAACAAAATTACAACCTCAGTCTGGAGCTGGCACCAGTCCCTTTCCCTGGAAGCTTGAGAGCTCATTTTTATACTAAACTCAACATGGGAAATAGCTTTTTTTCATTGCTTCTGAGAATGAAACAAGAGGAAACATGTTGACAAGGCCTCGGGATAGATTGAAGTTAGGTTGTTTTGGACTCAACTGAAAATATGTTTGGGTGTCCCTGGGACTGCAGCTGGAAACTAAGAACTCAAGATACTTACGTAGTGAAAATGAAGGCAGGCTAAGTGTTGAAAGCAAGAATTGATAATATGATAACATGGGGTAGGGGCTCAGGAAAGGGTCTGGTTTTAGCTGTAGGCGAAGGGAAAAATTTTATTTACTCATTTAATCACCTGTTTAAGCATGTGGCAAATCCTGGGCCTGGTGCCGGCCTCAGTTTCGTAAAGTGACGAAGACACACACAGTCCAGAAATACCGGGAGGTGGAGGGAGGCCGGGAAAGACAGCCTCTCACATTAACACCTGCAGAAAACGCTACAGCAGAGAGCTGCACAGAGAGGCACCGGCAGCGAAAACATGACCAAGGGCATCTCGAAGCTTACCAGAAAAGCTCCCACGTCAGCAGTAGAGTGCAGTGGGAAGGGCCCTCGATCTGGCATCCAATGGCCTGGGTTCGGACGCCAGCCTTGCCACATCTTAGCTACGTAAGCTCTCTGCTGTTTTTCTCACCTAGAGTGGTCCAAGTGGCCTTTACCACATCAAGTTGGGGATGTAGGTCAAACTGGATCATTTGTGGAGAGTGTCTAGCACAGCCCCCGACCCAGATTAGACGCTCAGTAAATGCTGGTGTATAGGGCAATGTGGTCTTCCAAGAGCTGCACACCAGGAAACTCTTCGATGGGCAACACGAACATGCTGGTTATCAGTATGTGTTTTCTTCCACTGGAAATTAAGAAACTGGTATTTCTTTTGTCTATATGCCAAACTCTTATAAGTTAAGGAAGCGTTCAGAGCCAGTTTAATTCCGAACACATTGACAAAGTGGAGGACCTCTCCAGGCAGGAAATCCACACCTTCCTATGGGCTTTGGGAGCTTCAGTGAGTGACTATCAGGTACTCACCCGTAAGTACGAGATGTTTTATGGGACTTGTCCATCAACGTGCATTTCTCCTTGTTTAATAATGTCAGTCAACAGTTTTAGATGAATGTATAGCTGTCTAGTTTCGGGTTACATTTCCAAGCATGCTTTGCATATTGTTATAACCATGTGACTAACTTCTGACCAATAACGTGGGAGCAAAATGTGAACAATCCGCCTCTGGATTATGATTCTGGGAACTTGGATGTTCTTCCCGGCCTTTTTCCTCTGCCTTTTGGCAGAGCAGCCAATTGAACCCAAGGATGGAAGCCACGTGTTAAAGATGGCACGGCCAGCAAATAGGTTTTGGACTTATTCAGTGGACCATCATCTGGAACATCACTGGAGAAAAAAGAAACTCACCCCTACTTCATCCTGTACTTTGAGATATCATTCTTATAGCAGCTTAGCCTCTATCTTAACTAAAACCTGAGGGGTTAGTAAATTTGAATGAAATAACCTATGGAAACATTTAGTTCAGGGCCCAGGACAAAGTAGGCCAGGGCTCAGTAAATTGGTGTTGGATTTTAATTTTTAAAATTTGACAACTCAATAACATTTATTACATGACAAAAGTATACAATTATGTGCTGAGAATGATACAGGATTCAAAAAGGAGTAGAATATGCTCTCTTTCTCAGAACTCCTGTTCTAATGGGCCAGTTGGGCTCCGTATTCCTCCTTCTAATCCTTTGCAAGAATAACGTCACCGACGTTATCAATGGAAGGCCAACCATTGCTGCGACTGGCAGAAACAGCGGGGACTTCCAAAACGGCTGCTGTCTCCCACGCCCCTAATTTTGAAGTTTCCCCTGTCAAAAAAGTAGCACTATCCCAACTTGGGCTCCTACCATTTAAAAATCACCCTTCACTGTTATAACATAAATGTTTGTGGCATATCAACAAATTGTGTTGGCACATACTTCAGAGAGAGTACTTACGCTTTGTCCGCCCCTCATGCCTTGTGGAAAACTAGTGCACCGAACTGATGGGGCGTGTGCACACATTGCAAACAAGTGGGCTTTATTTGGGAGGAGGGAAGTTAGAAGAGGGCCTGGTCTAGGAGAGTGTTCAGAAATTGCAGGGATAGAGGTGACTAGCCGAAATGCCAAGAAGTGCAGGCAAAGATTCTTATTTACTTATTGAAGAAAATCCGGAAGAACTTGCACTGAGTTGGACCACACAGAGCAAGAGAGCCCGCTGCACTCTCCAGTCGGAAAGGCGAGCCTGTCCCTGGTTCTCCATCCCTAGGCAGACACACAGGGCGAGGGCGCTGTTGGGTCAGAGCTTTTGCACAGTAGAATCACCTGGCGAGCTCTTATAAATTGGTGCCCAGGCTGTGCCCTGACTCAGTGAAGTTCTCCGTGTGAGACCCAGGCGTTAGCATCTTTCAAAGCCCCCAAAGTGATTCCAACATGTGGGAAAGGTTAAAAATCTCTGCGTCGGATCGGTCAAGCTCACATTCTCCAGACCCTTCCCAGCAGGTCCAGAGAGTGGTTACTGGCTCACTTAGCATCCAGGAGCAAGTGACTGGAATGGTTCAACCCTAGCTACTTCCTGGAATTTACTGAGAGATTGAGTGACTTAGAGATGAATTTCTCAGTTGCACCATTTCTCAGCAGGCACAGGCTGCAAAACGGGCTGCCGCAGACGGTAAGCAAGGTCTGCACAGCATGGGAATGCTTGGCGAAGGGGAGGGGATCTGAAATTACAGCCTAAACTCTGCTCACCAAGTTGTCACCCTGGCCTTGGACTTGGTGCAACTAAAAGGGGAAGAGATGCCTATTTCTAACTCTCAGAAAGGAGCTGAAGGGCCAATAGTGTCCCTGGTTCAAGCCTGCCTGAGATAGAGGCGAAGGACCCCTTTCTCAGGCAGATAGAGAATAAAGAACCATCTGCATCAAAGTTACCTGAGATCTTATTAAAATACAGGTTCTTGGGCCCTCACCTCAGACCTGATGAATCTGATATCTAGGGACGGGACTAAAAACCTGTGTTTTAACAATATCCCAAGTGGTTTCCTTCAAGCTGAAGTTTGGTGACCATTGGCCTAGGGTATGGGATGGTCTTTCAAGTGAAAATAAATTGAGCACCTCCTACATGCCAGGCCCAGGCTACCTTTCAGAGAATCAGAGTGGATAGGACCCCATCCCTTCCTCAAGCACCCTGAGCTAGTGGGAGATATAGATCAAAAGTGTGGTCCCCGGAGCCCAAGCTCTGACCCCTGCTGGGGTTCAGATGTGTCTGGCACATTCAGAGAGCCATCGAACAGACCAGAGATCTCTACAGGAGGGACTGAAGCCCCTCCCGGAGAAAAGTCCTCTCAGGGAAGCAGGAGCCAGGCACCACACGCCTGACCCACTAACAGAGCCTCCATTGTTAGAAAGGAGGGATCATTTGGGCGACAGCTCGGTGTCTGACACGTGTTTGTTTGTGGGCTAAAGCCCCAAGACCCAACCCCTGTTTTCGTCGTATGGTTCTATATCTGAGTCCCCGGGAAAGCTGGGGGGTGTGCCCTGAATGGTGTTTCCCTGGAACCCATATACACCATTTGGGCAGAAGGAACGTGACTTTGGGACACCACTAACTGAGTGTACGTGCAAAGGGGAGGCATTCTTTGCCACTGCACAAAACAACAGCTCACAATTTCGGCAGCTCCTGCACTCTTCCTCAGTTGCACAGGGGGGCCCGTGGTGCCCGGTGGACACAGCTGTGCCCAGGGGAGAGGACACTGTCTAACAGAGTTGCTGGGGCAGCGAGCCAAGGACAACCTGCAGGCACCATGTGGGGACTAGCTAGGCTTGTCTGGGAACACATGGGGGACACCCTAGGACACGCCCACAGATACTTCAGCAGCGTTTGGAGGTGGCTAGGATCGGATACAAATGGCATTAGTGGGCGAGAGGGGGCTGGAGGCAGGAGCCCTAACAACATGGGTAACAGACCTAGAAGGCTCAGCTTCTCTTCATTCGTCATCCTTGTTGTAGAAAGAACTTGGCGCCTGAGCAGAGTAACTTCTGATTTGTAGCCCGGACCAAGCACTAGGAGAGGCCCTGGGGCACGGGCACTGGGACGGAGCAGGATGTTGAGAGGGAAGGACCCTGGAGTCCCTGAGGGGGCGGAAGTGAGGGTCATTTCCTCTGCTCGGTTTGGAAGGTCCAGCACGGTCTGGTCCCTGCCGGCCTTTGCCCTCGGCTCAGGGCACCTTCCCTCTCTCTGCCTCTCTGCGCCGGCCATGTGGAACCTCTCTCAGTGTACTCTAAGCTGCTCCTGTCTGCGGCTTCCCATCCCTTGAATCCGCTGTTTGGAGTGCTTGAAATTCCTCTTCTCCACTTCCACCTGGCCAGCTCTCACTCACCTTTCGGGTTGCAGCCAAAGTGTCCCTCCCTCGAGCGGACCTTTCGGATGGACCGGTTTAGTGCGTAGGACACTACATGCAGTCCAGAAACTCAGATGAGGAGAAAATGTAACTCTCTGAGGTGATGGAAATTGAATCTCGCTTTCGTTTGGCTTCAACCAGTAGCTTGGAGTTGGATCGAAATTCCAGGCATCTGGTGAGCAGTCATCCGTTCACCCAGGAATCCCTCCCTCTGCTGCGATGTCGGGGGCTCTCTTGGCTGTTCCAATGCCAAGTCTGGGGCAAGGGGATCTTCGCTAGACCCTCTGTGATCCCGCGCGCCCGGAACAACGCCACTGACATGCAATCGTTTCCCTCCTTTTTTCTCTTGCTCCTGTTCTGGAGGAATCAGTCTCTGGTCCAGGGAGAAGGTGCTGTCCTCTCACACCCTATTCTGCTCAGGGGTTGTGGATTCCTTTCTTAAATTTGTATTGTTTTCATGGATCCAGAAATAATAAAACGAGCATCCTTGTACGCTCTACTGAATTAAAAATGGTTAAAGTTTCGCCATCACTGTCGCCTCACCTCTAGGTCTTTTCAAATAAGGCTTTTCACCTACGTAACCACAACACCATAGCCACATCTAACAAAATTATCTGTAGTTCCACAAAATCGTCTAGTATCTAGTTCACATTTGAATTCCCCAAATGTTTCATTCCGATCATTTTTTTTGCTTCGAAATAAAAACCAGGATCCAATCAAGCATCACGTATTACATCATCTCTTTATATCCTTTGAGCCTACGTTAATTTATAGCACCTCCACTTTTTATGTCATTGTCACTGCTGCTTCATGACATTGGCATTTTTTAAGGATTCGTGTCAGTTATCCTAAAACTCAGGGTTTGGAAACAAAAGCCAAAGAACTCTGCTTCCAACCTTCCGTCAAGCAAAAAGTTTAGCCAATCCATCCTGGTCTCCTCAGGACTGAAGGTTTCCTCTGACCAGGGGAAGTTTAGTGCCCAAATCAGGAGAGTCCTGGATAAACCACGACACGCTGGTTCCCCTCAGAAATGGAGGCACAGAATGGGATATTTGCTCGAGTTGGTTGCAAGGCATAGGGCGGGGGTGTCAAACTCACTCTCACCGGGGGCCACGTCAGCCTCACGGTTGCCTTCCAAGGGCCGAATGTAATTTCAACTCCTTCACAGTTCAGGAGTAGTTACACTTATACAGTCCTAAAATTATTTCAGCCCTTTGAAGGCAACTGTGAGGCTGATGTGGCCCCCCTATGAAAATGAGTTTGACACCCTTGGCATAGGGTAAAACCCTGGAAATGACAGTTACCCAACATCACACAGCTGTACGTGATTGAGAGGTACTGTCATGGCGTCCTGTGGTTACACTTTTGCAACGCTCGTCATATTTTTGACTCTGCTTATTGTCTGCATTCCCTAGTAGACAGTAAACTCCATGAAGGCAGGGACATGCGTGTCTTTTTAATTCTCTAATCCCCCTGTATCTCCATAGTTCTCCTACATATCAAATGTTTATTAATATTTATTGATTAGAGAAATAATTGAATGATGGCAAAGTAGTTCAGAATTGAATGCATAAAGTAGAATTTGGCACTTATTTTCTGAATGTCGAGCTAAAAAATATTTAAACAGTGACACTGTAAACCTGGTTGGTAATCTTCATAGCTGTAATCAATGAATATTAATAGGTTATACTGCCGGCGTGCAAATCTTAACAAGTATCCTGTGCAATCGTCCTGGCCATGCAGGTAAGACTCTAGACGTTTAAATGATCTTCAAGATCAAATTTAGACCTTAGCTTCCAAGTCCTCAGAGGCTTCATGCAATGAGAGGCTAGATGAGGGTAAAGCGTACTGGGAATCTGCAGACACTGAACCCACTGGCTAGGCAGCACTGGCCCATGCACCAGCCTCCCAAGGAGATCAGTCACACTGTAAGAAAATTCAATTAAACCAGGTAGAAACCAAAACAATACTTCTACATTATTTTAAATTTTAAATAATAGTTCTATCTTGTCCCATTCTCCAGATTCCAACCCCTCAGGGCTATTAGATCTGGGAAAGGCCGAAAAGGAGGGGCTGGGCTGGGGTCAGGGAGTCAGTTGATAGGCGGTGTAATTCTGGACCTGGCCTGAACTTCAGGTTGGCTCAGGGTCAAGTCTGGCTTTTGGGAAGTCTTCTGGACTGGGGATTTGGTGACAGACTTGAACTAGCACTGGGTACCTCATTGTAGATCATTCATTTGGAAGCCGATCCCACCTGGAGCCTCCAAGGGCCCAGTGCCCAGGACTGGTAAGGTCCGACACCACGTCCCAGTGCCTGCTCTCCCATTCCTTCCTCCCTCCCTAGAGGAGGACCTGGCTGGGACCCAGGCTAAGTCAGAAAGCCTTGGATTTGTGGCAGATACACTTTATTCAGATGCTCCCCAAAGACAGAGATGTTCGGGTCACTGTAAATACCACAGAAAGACTTGATTTACAAGAACATTTAGAGAAGACAAGAATCTTTTAACTGCGGAGAAATTTTGAAGTACACAATGAGATTTTGTTTTTTTTTTTAATCCTGAGCATCAAGAGAGTGCTTTTTAATATGTCCCTCCCACTGGGGTGGGGAACTGAGGTACTGAGAAGGCAACAAAGTACTATAGAGGGTGTAACGGGGATGACCGCTCAGGACGCATCACTGTTTGCCAGCCACGTGACTTCACATCATCCTGGCAGCGGTCCCAGTGAAGTATTGTTTGGGGGAACTGAAGTTTAGCAAAATTAAATGACTTGTTAAAGTTTATATGGCTGAGATGTGGCGGAGCGGGAACATGTATTATACCTGTGCTGTCTGACTCCGAATCTACAGCTTCCCACTACAGCACACCGCATTCTTCTGGAGAGGCGATGGAACAAGGCCTAAATAGCCTCAGAAGCGGGGGCGTTACTAACCCAGGTAAAGAACACAGTCATCGCTGCCAGGCTATTGAAGGCCCCTGGCAATACGTGTTGGCTGCCCCATCTTCTCTCCAGCACCGACCTCGCTGTCTGAAGTCCTGGCATGCGTTGCTTTCAGATGAATCGGGGTCACGCCTCTCAGAACCTTTCTAATTGGGGCAAGGTCCTCTGTCCTCTTCCGCTCTCTTACCTCCATTCTGATGCGTTCCAGATGCCCCAGCAGCTTTATTTCTCAGTATTAGCTGTGAACTTGAGAGCGTTGTGTGTCTCCTATCTCTTTGGCTTGATTGTTTTTCATTCCTGGGGGAGGAGGAGAAGTGCAGATAGCCTGGAGGGTGGCCAGATATTTCATTTTGCAATCTCCAGCCACAGCTGCTAGAGACAACTTATAATGTGTTTTATTCAGTGGAGAAAACATGTTTTGCTTTGCACTCTTGCATAACCATGAAACATCTGGAGTAAATTAGCTTAAAACTCCCCTCTAGTGTCACATTTGGGCTAAGTGACAAAGAAAAATGTTCACCTTGACTATCACATGTTTGGATACACACCCTGCAGGGAGTCGTCTGGGAGTTACAACTGGGACCCACTGCCTTTATCCCACATCACGCTGTTCTTTGCGAATGGTTAGAGCCCAGAAAATGGTATTTGGACCATCAAAGTAGGGAAACACTTGGGAGGGCTTCAAAAAAACTCTTTAACTTAAAGTTGGATCCGGGGGCTCTCCAACTGTAGCGGGCTTAGAAGCACCCGGAAGACTTGTTAAAACTCAGACTTGCTCCTATCCCTATAGTTTCTGATTCACTAAGTCTAGGGCAAAGTACAAGACTTTGCATTTCTAATAAGTTCCCAAGTGATGCTGATGCTACTCGTTGAGGGTGGGGCATATTTTGAAATTCTCAGATTTAAACTTTGCACAACCAAAGTGAGAAAATGAACACAGTACATGGATTGGCGGAAACTGTACACAGCTGTGTATAGCGGCAGTGTTCAGTCTTATACCTTGTTTTGTTCCTAAACAGGAAAGAATTGGTGCTAAAATGAGTTAACCACATTTAATCATAGCTGGTGGGAGGATACTTTGGTACAAACTGTCTAGAAAACTTATTGGCACTCAATAAATATTTATAGACATGAACCTAGTAATCCCACCTTCTATGTATCTCTAAGTAAATAATTAGAAGTATGCACAAAGATTAAGATACACAAATATTTCTTGATGCTTTGTTTAAAATGGTAGACACTTGGAAATCAATAAATATCCAATAGTTAATAAATTATAATAATACCCATATAATGGAATATAATGCCACCATCAAAGAACTTAGAGAAAAATTTTAGTGACGATCAGAAATGCACATGATACACTAGTACATGAAAAGCCCAAGGCACAGAGCTACTATAAACCTTGGGGTGGGGGAAAGACACCTGCTAAGAAGGGCTCCTGGTGGCTAACAGGGCGGCTCAAATTTAAAAAGCTGAAGCCTAGCAGCCTTTTCTGCACAGGGGCCCCTTACACAAACTGCACTTCAGGGAGTGGCCTCTGTGCTAAACTGCCTGCCTGCGCTGTGTTTCTGCCATCTAAGCCAGCCCTTATAAAGGTTTTCTGGAATCCTATTTTAGCCAATAGGATCGAGGCTCATCCAATCAGAGCTGCCCAGCTGTGATCAATCAGAGGAGCTCTATTCTGACCAATCAGGAGAGTGCCTTTGGACAAATCAAATTGTGAGGATTTGGAATTTTAATTTGCATGAGGATGGACTGATCAGGGATTGGGGGCAGAGATTTCTGTTCATATAAGCCCGCTCTCCTCTGGTTGAAAGATGGCACTTTCCTTTTCCACTGAAGGAAGAAGACTGCATCTCCCTGGCTGAGCTGAAAGAGTGATGTCTCCATGTC
>PVKM010040502.1:0-13428 GCA_004027735.1 Carollia perspicillata
TTTTGATTCCTTCTACTGTGTTCTTCAGTTCAGAAATTGTATTTTTCATTTCCTCTTGGCCCTTGTTGATAGCTTCTGTTTTTTTTTATGTTGATATAGTTTGCAGTGAGTTGATTGTAGTTTCCCTGTAGTTTCCAGTAGCTCATTGTTAGCTCATCGAGCTTTTTGATAACCATTGCTTTTAACTCAATATCTGATAGTTGACTTGCCTCCATTTTATTTAGAATTCTTTCTGAGGCTTCCCCCTTTCCTTTCATTTGGGGATTGTTTTTGTCTTCCTATTGTTTGTGAGACTCTTCTTGTTAGCCTCTCCTTCTTAAATTGATCCGTTCTGACTGCTGGTGTTTATGGTGTGATCTTCTGTGGTAGAATACCTGTAAGAATCAGTGGTGTAATCTCTGTTGGGTATCCTGGTGTTCACCATTTCCACCTACTCTTTTTTGTGATCATTTGGAGGGGTAAGACAAAATGGTTTAAGACAGCAAGAGAGTATTCTATACTATTTACAGTACCAGCCAGTAAAGAAGTGATATGGGATCCTTTGGCTATGTATAGTGTTAACCGTGATCTTCAGCCCGACTAGCCACCTTTTAGAAAGGATGGAAAGCAGATAAGGCTCTTGTTGTGAGGGAAGGATTGTGAGTTCAATCTAGAAAGCAGTGAGATTGTGGGAGGCCAGATTCTGAGGTAAGGTGAGAGTAAAGATAGTAAATAGGTGCTGTGTGTGAGAGAACAGAGTTATCCACTACGGTAACAGAGTTCAGGAAACTGTGAAGTTTATTAAGATCTGGGAGGGGTGTTGTGTAGTATTTACAATAGTATGGACAGGTATTGTTTACAATAATATTAGAGCAACAATCATACGACCAAATTTATGAAGTCTTGATAACAAGAATCGAGAGTATAGGGCCTTCAATAGTGTGCTAATGGAACACAGGTAAAGTGAAGGACAGTAAATTATCAATACACTGTAAAAGAGAGAACAGGGGAAACCTGTCAAATGATACAATATAACCAGCAAAGCAAAGAAAACTAAACAGAAAGAAGGGGAATACAAAAATATCATCACATAAAAGATGTAAGAATAATGAAAAATAATAATACAAACATGCAATAACTTGTAGGTTCTCTGTAATAGCAAAGTGAAATTTGTCTCTTTTTTTCAGATGTTGGGATGCCTCCTCTTTCTGTCCAACTCTGGTCTTCTCAGAGTTCCGCCTTTTTTGACTCATTTATGGGTATTTTTTAAAAAAGCAAACTATGGAAGGAAGAAGAGATAAAATTGTAAAGAAAGGAAGAATTAAACAAGAAAGAAGGAAAGAGAAGCAAAAGGAATTAAGAGATAAAATAATAAAAATTAAAAAATAAAAAAATACTTAAAAATTAAACAAGAAAGAAAGAAACAAACAAACCAAGAAAACCTCTTACTGGTTTCAAACTGGCCAAACCATTGTTTCTGTTTCTCTTGGCTTCAGCAGGCTGAAGGGTGACTGATATGCTTTTCTCCCTTCCTGTTCAACACTCAGTCAGACTAGCATGCACTTTCCGAAGGGCTGGTCACTCACTCTCCCCAGAGCTAGCCTGGTGCCTATTGACAGGGCCCTGGGCGCAGGTTCCGGGCCTCCTGAAGCATATACACTCGCTCCAGATTCACGGGTGTGGGCCCCATGCATTTCAAAATGCTCTCTCTCCTGGGGTTGCAGGCATGTATGCCTGGCCAGGCCACCTCTGGTTGCATGGGCTCAGGTGCACATTCTTCCCAGGGCTATGAGTGGGTGCTCACAGCCCCTGTGTGTTTGCCACTTAGCCCTTACTCCCCTCTGTGCAACTTCAAGCAACCAAGTCTCTCCCTGCTTCTCAAACCCTGTTTGGCTCAGTAGGGAGTGCAGGCTCAGCTCTCTCCCAAGAACCCTGTGGCCTGCCCGCTGGGCATGGGGCCTGGGGCTGCAGCCTCTCTGGTCCCTGCGCTGATATCTTGGCCATTATTGTCCTGAAGCACTCTCCTTACCGTCTGGTCCTTCAATGCCCGCCACAATTTTTGATCTCCTGTTTTCATATATGCTGTGGTACTAGTGGCTGTCTGCTCTGTTCCTCCACATATCGACCATGTTTTTTCCTGTGTATAGGAGGAAGTGGAATCCACTCCCTCCTACCTAGCTGCCATCCTTCCTCCAGCTTTTGAATCTTTAATGTTTGAACTGTTGCACATTTTAAAATAAATGTACAATTGCTATTTTTATTATACTTTTATTGATTATGCTATTACAGTTATCCTGATCTTCCTCTTTACCCCTTCCACCCAGCACACCCAACTTCCTCAGGTAATCCTCCCACCATTGTTAATCTACTTGAGTGAATAACCTTTCTTATTTAGAAGACTGTAAAAAGGTAAAATTATTATGGAACTAACCAAAGGTAAGGTACAGAATGCTTCAGTTTCACCACTGGAAGTGCTGGCAGAGTTTCTGAGAGATATAAAGCATTCTAGGTTATAAAAGGAAGCCAGATTTTAAACAGTAAACCTTGTAAATAAGCATTTTTAATAATGACCTAAGGTATTGCACAGTCTCCAGTAGTTTATTATGACTACTTTTCTCATTATAAATAAGTATTAACTTTTGCATATGTTTTTATATTTATGATTTTATATTCTCTTAAATTTTTCCTCCCAAATTGTATAAATATCAGATCCAAGAAACCTGGGTCTGTCAGTGATGAGAAACTTCATAAAGCCATATAAAGCATAAATCCTGACAAAGTTAAAGTTAGATTACAGGAACAAGTTCAATTTTCCCATTAAAATGTGGAGTGGGAGATAGAAAAAATAAAAAAAAAAGGAAAATATTTTATGTGGAGATTCTATACAAATGTTATATTTAATATGTTTCTAAAGAGATCACATTTTATTTTTTCTTATCATTATGTAATATAAAGAACATATAATGAATATCTCACCAAGTGTTCTGTAAATGCCCCCAAATGTTTTTCTGGTTACTGCTCAAATATACAAATATAGTACAAATATAGTATTCAGTATGCTGCGATCTGAAAAAGAAAAGTTTCCTTCCTTTACTATGGATTGTCCTTGGAATGTTTTTGCTCCAATTCTAGAAACTAGAGCCCTGTGCAGCCCTGAGTTCTACATGCGGAGCTTGCTCACTCACTTCTTAAGTGGTGGTGGCCCTGGAAGAGCAGAGATGTCTGGTCTCTGAAGCAACACTGGGCTTTTGCTTCACCCTCAGGTGCAGTGTCTGCAGGGCTTGGCCTGTTGGCTGAACAATCAGGGTTAAAATATTACAATTGACTGGTTGAAATACTCCTCAGAGCTGTCTGAGCTGTCACACATGGGGCCAAGTTTGGATCTGTAATGTCAGTTAAGTTTCTTATGAATTAGTGAGTATTTACTTTTCTGGGTCTACAGTTCTTAAATTATTTAGGTAATCTTCATTTATACAACCCTGACTGACAGAAATGCCCTGATTGTGCATTTAGAACCTTTTCCCCTCTCATACTTGAGGTTGTTAACTGGTTTGTTTTGCATTGTTGATGATGGTACTTTTGAAAAGTACTTTAAAATGGTACTTTTGAAAAGGCATCCTATATTCTAGGATGCCTCTCACTCTGGACTTATCTGATGCTTCCTCACAATTAGATGTTGTTTCTGCATTTGGGGAAGAAAACACATCACATACATGATGTGTCCTTCTCAGGAAAAACATTAGAGACTCGGGTTGTTGACTTGTCCTATTAATGAAATTAAAATAACGACTTTAGATTAGTAGTGTATCAATATTAATTTCCTTCTTGTTGATATTGTGCCATGGTTACCTAAGAAAACATCCTTATTTTAGAAAGTACACAGTGAAAGAGAGAAAGAGAACATTACAGGAAATGTGTTAAAATACTAACATTTAGAGAATGTGAGTGAAAATATGGACATTTTTGTACTATTTTAGAAACTTTTCTTTAAGCCTGAGATTATTTCAAAATAAATAGTTAAAACATGCAGAAGTCCAGTTGTTGTTTATCCCATTTTATAATCCAGGGAACTTTCTATCACAACCAGAACTTTGACCAAGCTTCATATGGGACATCTATCAGTTAGAACAGTTTAAAAATGATGTTTATGTACTAAAACTGAGGAATAAAGAATTACAATTGCCTTCTCAGTCTGTTTTAGAACACCTGGCTTTGAATAAATATTCAACTTTGCAAAGATTGACTAAAATCTGTCTAATAACCATGTGCCAAAATATTCAATAGGAAGGAACTGGCTTAAATAATGTAAAATGGATATATTAACTCTTCAGTTCCTACTTTGCTGCTTTTCTGTCATTTTTCTATCCTCTGTCAACCTTTGGATAAAAGCTGCTTTCCAAATTTTGAAAAGAAAACTACAACTAGGCTGGGATAAAATTCCAGACATCCTGGTGGGACGTCAACTTTTCACTTTACATATTATGAAGATTAAATTTGTATTCAACATGCTTGTTGCTTTGAACAATTTTCTCGTTTAAATTGGCTGAGGAGTCATTTTCTAAGAATCCCAAAGACAACAGTTAGTTTTTGCTTTTGTTTTTTAGTTGGAGTCCATAACTTTAGATTTTTTATAGTACAAGATTTGGGTAAATTAGAAAGTCAAACAATGCATGCAATTGCCTAAATAGAATGTTTAGATAACCTTGTGGTGGTTTTTTTTTTTTTTTTTCAAAACTCAAATGTGATATAAACTGTGCCACAAGCTGTGCCATGCCATGAATACTGAGCATAGAGAATTATACAAATTCTAGTTTTCTGGTCTCTTGACCTGAACAGAAAGGCAGTTTGAGATATCTAAAAGAACAGCAGCTTTGGAGTTTACAAAATCTAAATCTGCTAACCAGCTCAGTCATTTACTAGCTCTGTAACTATGGGTAAAAAGTTACATGTAGTAGAGGCAATATGGAAGAAGAGTAAGTGGGGGCCACACTAATCTCCTCCTAGGACCAATATGAATTACATATAAATTATGGAGAAATCACCCAGAACAAATAATTAAACTATAGAGAGAGAGAAGCCTCATAACCTCAAACAGATAGAAGGATCATCTTCAACACTAAATTGCCAGGAAGGAGGTGGTGGAGACTTGAAAAGTCTGGCTGGACATCCACAGGTGGCAGTGTCTGAGGGAGAATTAAGCAATAGGTTGGATCTCCCTGAGAACTGTGGAATCTAAACCCTAATGTGGGATCCCCAGCCTAGAGCACCAGAGCCCCCAAAGTATATGGATAACAACCAATGGTAAAAAGCAGCAGGGTTGCTGTCTGCCAGAGAGGGATGACTGGAGATGCAAAGAACTGTCTAAAGGGCCAACACACTAATTTTCATTTGCAGCCACTTACTCTGGGCTCCAGAAAAGGTGGGGGCAGAGTGGGCTAGAGATGCCTAAGGAAACACTGGGGTTGGAAGATGTGGAGAGAGAATTAAGGGAGTCCCAACAAGAGAATCAGAATGGGGTCCAGGTTCTGAGTTATCCATCCTATGACAGCAGCCATTCTGTTCAAGCAGACCACTCTCCTACGAGTGGCAGCAGCCTGAGAGGAAACAACAGTCCTCGCTACAGGAGGGATTCTGCCCCAGCACTGTGATTCTTAAGCCTGACTACTGAGTGCAGATTGACTATATTAATAACTAAAGAAGAAAGATATAAATAGTATATCCCTGACAAAGGGGAGGGGGCAGAGTGGACCAGAGACACTTGAGGAGAGACTGAGGACAGAGGTTTAGGGGAGAGAACTGATAAAGTACTAGCTGCTGGGATCACCTCTACAGCTTGAGCCATTGTGCTCAGGCAGACCACTGCCCTCTGAGCAGCAGTAGCCTGAGGGGAGACAATAGCCCTAACTCCAGGAAAGATTCTGCCTCACCCTATGGAGCATAAGCTTGGGTGCTATGTGCAGAGTGACTAGATTAACAACTGAAGTAGACAAACGTAGACAGTAGATCCCTGGCAGTCTTGGAACAAGCTACCTAAAGTCAGACAGGGTCAACATCTGACAACACCAGAGGGTGACCCACAAAGACAAAAAGTGGTAAATATTAGATGCTACCAAGACAAAATGCACTGTGATCTTCTCCATGGTTTGAGATATTTTCCTTCCTGTAGAGCTTTTTAACATTCATTTCTTGTCCATCAAGTTTATGCATATCAAGTCATTAGATCTTATACTACAGTTTATTTCACTCATTTCTTATAATAGTCAATCTCTTTACACACATATTAATACTGGTTCATTTGCTGTTAATAGTGGCACTGTGGGAGGAATACAATTTTGCAAATGTGGGTTTGTTCCCTGGGATTTGTGGTTGTATTTTTGCAGCACCTCTACAACAGCATATAAGACGTGGTGTATGGAGTGACAGTCAATCATCTGGAAAAAGGGAAACACCAGAGAATGACCCAACAATATTCAAAATCCAAGAGCCAACATAAACAGAATAAAGGACATCCCAAGAGCATCAAGTTTAGGAGATCAAGGAGATTGCACCACTGAATCTAACAGGTCTCCTAGCATAGACTTTCACACAATAAATTCAGGGTAGAAAAAGAACAATTTAAGAAGCAGAGGAAAATAAGGAGAGTGTCAAAAATCATGGAAAGATAAAGAAATGACCCCCAAACAAAAGCAAAGGAGGAATCATCATAAAGAATGCTAAATTAAATAGAAGCAAGTCAACTATCAGATACTGAGTTCAAAACAACGGCTATAAGGAAGCTCATTAAGCTCAGTGAGAATTAACAACAACTGTAGGGAGCTGCAAGCAACTCAGAGTGAATTATACCAGCATGGAAAGGACACAGAAACGATCAATAAGAGCCAAGAGGAAATGAAGAATACAATTTCTGAATTGAAGAGCACAGTAGAAGGAATCATAAGAAAGCTAGATGAAGCAGTTTCAAATAAGCAAGCTGGAAAACAAGGTAGAAAAAAATCTTCCAGAAAAAGAAATAAAAGAAAAAGAAAATCAGAAAGAATGAAGAGGGGTTGAAGGAAATGCAGGACAACATGGAACAAAATATCAGTATCATAAGGATACAGGGAAAAAGAAGAAGAGGACAAGGGATAGAAAACCTGTCTGAAAGAGTAATGATGGAAAACTTCCCCAAGTTGATGAGAGAAAAAGTCACACAAATCCAGAATGAAAAGAGTGTCCCAATCAAGAGGAACCCAAAGAGGTGACTGAAAGACACCTAATAATTAAAAGGGCAAAATTAACAACAACAAAAAAAAAGAATCTTAAAGGCAGCAAGAGATAAACAGGAAGTAACACACCAGGGATCCCTGATAAGGCTAGCAGTGCACTGCTCAACAGAATCATTACAAGCCAGAAGGGAATGGCAAGAAATATTCCAAGTAATGAAAAGCAAAGGCCTACAAACAAGACTACTATACCCAGCAAGGCTCTCAATTGAAATAGAAGGGTAAATAAGGAGTTCCTCAGATGAAATAGGGCTGAAAAAACACGTCTTCATCAAGCAAGCACTGCAAGATATGCTACTGCTTTAAGAAAACAAAGAAAAAGAGTGATAGCGTGAGAGGAACATAAGTACACAGGGAGTAAAATGGCAATGAATAAGTGCCTATCAATAATAACTTTAAATAAAAATGGATTAAATGCTCTAATGAAAAGAGGTAGAATAGCTGAATGGATAAGAAACATGACTCACACATATGCTACCTATAAGAGACCCACCTCAGGACTAAAGACCTACACAGATTGAGAGTGAAGGGTGGAAAAAAAATATTCCAAGCAAATGGACAGGAAAAAAAAAGCCATAATAGCATTACTTATGTCAGACCAAATAAAATTCAAAAAAGGGCATAAAAAGAGACACAGATGGACAATTCATAATACTAAAGAAAATAATCCATCAAGAATACATAAATATTATAAACATATATGCACAAAGGATGGGAGCACCCACATATATATAGAAAGTCTTGGGGACTCCAAGAAAGATACAGACAGCAATAAAATTATAGTAGGGATTTTAACACCCATTGTCAAAAATGGGTCGATCTTCCAAACAAAATATCAACAAGGATATTGCAGCAGTGAACAATGCCATAGACCAAAAGGACTAAATGGATTATATATATATATAACTTTTAATCTCAAAGAAATAAAATAAACATTTCTAAAATGCACATGGAATTTTCAAAGACAGACAGCATGATAGGACACATAACAAACCTCAACAAATTCATGATTTGAAATTATATCAAGCATTTTCTTGACAACAGGCACCTGAAACTAGAAACCAACCTCAAGGAAAAAACTCAAAACACTCAAATTCATGGAGATTGATTAGCATGCTATTAAATAATGACTGGGTTAAGAATAGAATCAAGGAAGAAATCAAAAAGTTTTTGGAAACAATTAAAAATTAACATTCAACAGTCTAAAACTTGCAGGACACAAAGAAGGCAGTCCTGAGAGGGAAGGTCATAGCAATACTGGTCTACTTAAAAAGATATAAACATTTAAAATAAACAACCAAACCCTACATATACAAGAACTGGATGCACAGCAATAAGTAAAGCTCAGAGTGAGTAGAAGGAAGGAAATAACCAATATCAGAGCAGAATTAAGTGACATAGAGACTAAAAGAACAATTCTAAGCAAATCCAGCAGCTTGAACAAGAATAAAAAATAAATAAATCCATGACCTGGTTCTTCGAAAAGATGTACAAAATCAACAAACTTTTAAGCAAATGCATCAAGAATAAAAGAAGACCCAAATAAACAAAATCAGAAATGAAAGAGGAGAGATTACAACTGATACCACAGAAATATAATGGATTATAAGAAATGACTATGAACAACTATGAACCAAGAAAACCTGGGTAAAATGGACAAATTCCTAGAAAAATATAATTTTCCTAAACTGATTGAAGAAGCAGAGCCTGAACAAACCAATAACAGCTGGTGAAATTGAAGCAGTAATCAACACTCTTGTCATGCAAAAGTACTGGACCTGATGGTTTCACAGGAGAATTTTTTTTTAAAAAAAAGGAAGAGTTAACCCCTATTCTTCTTAGATTATTCCAAAATATCCAAGAAGGAAAAGTCCCAAATTCATTTCTGAGGACAGCATCATCCTAATCTCTAAACCAGACAAACGTACATGAAAGAAAGAAATCTATAGATTGTTATCAATGATAAACATAGGTGTTAAAATCCTCAACAAAAACATTGGCACAATGAATCCAGCAATATATTAAAGGATCATTCACCATGACTAAGTGAGTTTCACCTCAGGGATGCAAAGATGGTACAATATTCACAAATCAATAAATGTAAGGAATCACATAAACAAAAGGAAAGACAAAGGTCACATGAGCATATCAATACATGGGGAAGAAGCATTTTGTAAGGTATAACACCCATGCATAATACAAACATTCAGAAAATTGAGAAGAGTGGGAGTATACCTCAAAGTAATAAAGGCTATATATTAGAAACCTACAGCTAACATCATACTCAATGGGCAAAAACTAAAAGCTTTCCCAATAAAAGTAGGAATAAGACAAGGACATCTGCTTCCATCATTTTTCATCTACACAGTATTGGAAGTATTAGCCACAGTGACAGACAAGAAAGAGAAATAAAAAGCATCCGATTCAGAAAGGAGGAAGCAAAACTGTTGTTGTTTGAAGATGACATGTTGGTGTACTTAGAAAATCCTATAGACACCACAAAAAACTACTCAGCCTAATATGTGAATTTGGCAAAACAGCAGAATACAAAGTGAATATTCATAATTTGAAGGTATTTTTGTACACCAACAATGAAATATCAGAAACAGAAATCAGGGATAAATCCCATTTGATATAGCAACAAGAAAAATAAAGTACCTAGAGATAAACCTAACCAAGGAGGTAGAAGATCTGTATTCAGAAAACTACACAACACTGAAGAAAGAAATTGAGGAAGACAAACAAATGAAAGCATATAGCATGTTCATGGATTGGAAGAATTAACATCATCAAAATGTCCATACTACACAAAATAACTTACAAAATCAATGCAATCTCTATTAAAATAACAATGACATATTTCACAGATATAGAACTAATATTTCTAAAATTTACATAAATGACCCCAAATAGCCACAGCAATTTTTAAAAAGACAAATAAAGTATGAAGGATCAAAATACCAAAAATCAAACTATACTAAAAAAAGGTCATGGTAATGAAAACAGTCTGGTACTGACATAAGATCATACACATAGATCAATAGAAAAAAGAGCCCAGAATTAAACCCAAGTCTCTAAGCTCAATAAATATTTCACAAATGGGGAAGAAGCATAAAATAGAGTAAAAATAGACTTCAGCAAACGATGTTGTGAAATCTGAACAGCTACAATGAAAAAAGTGACACACGACCACCAACTTTCACCATACACAAAAACAAACTCAAGATGGTTAAAAGACTTAAATATAAGTAGCAACAGCATAAAAGTACTAGAGAAGAACATAGACAGAAAACTCCTCCTCCAAAAATTTTTTTCATTTATTTTAGAGAGATAGACAGGGAGGGTTGGAGGAAGGGAGAGAGAGATCTCAAAAGAGAGAGACAATCATCGATGTGAGAATGAAACACTAACTAGTTGCCTCCCATGTGCTCCCTGAACAGGGATAAGTCCAACCAACTGAGCCACAGCAACCAGGGATAATTTGATTTTCTTTTCAGAGAGAGAACTATGGAATTTTTAATTCAGATTTTAATGAAAAATTTAATACTTTTTTAAAAAAATGTTTTATTGTTGTTCAATTACAGTTGTCTGTATCCCCCCCCCAATGCAGCCAAAGCCATCTTCCTCTTTTACTTCCACCACCCCCCTGTGGTTGTCCATGTGTTTATTACAGTTGTTCCTCAAAACACTTCCTCCCATTATCCCCTCTCACCTCCTCTCTGGTTACTGTCAGATTCTTCTTAATTTCAATGTCTCTGGTTATATTTTCCTTACTTTTTTCTCTTGTTAATTAGGTTCCAGTTAAAGATGAGATCATATGCTATTTATCTTTGACCACCTGGCTTATTTCACTTAGCATAATGCTTTCCAGGTCCATCCATGCTGTTGCAAAGGGTAGGGGCTCCTTCTTTCTCTCTGCTGCATAGTATTCCATTATGGAGCATAGTTTTTTGACCCACTCATTTACTAATGGGCACTTAGTTTTTTTTTCAGCATTTGGCTATTGTAACGTGTACTGCTATGAACATTGGGGTGCATAGGTTCTTTTGGATTGGTGTTCCAGGGTTCTTAGGATATAGTCCCAGCAGTGGAATAGCTGGCTCAAAAGGCAGTCCCATTTTTAGATTTCTGAAGGCATTTCAAACATTAAAATGAAAAAAGAACCAACTGTATGGAAAACATATTTTCCAATGATACCTCAGACAAAGATTTGATCTCCAAAATATTTAAAGAACTCACACAACTCTGCTCCAAGAAGACAAGCAACCCGATTAAAAATTGGGCAAAAGACTTAAACATACACTTCTCCAAGGAGGATATACACAGGGACCAGATATATATGAAAAGATGCTCGGCATTGCTAGTCATCAGAGAGATGAATATTAAAACCCCAATGAGATACCCCTTCACACCATTGAGAATAGCGATCATAAACAAGTCAACACGTGTTGGAGAGGATGTGAAGAAAAGGGAACCCTAGACTCCCATTGCTGGGAATGCAGACTGGTGCAGACACTGTGGAAAACAGTATGAAATTTCCTCAGAAAACTAAAAATACCTGTTTTAATAAATAAAAAGCATTAAAAAATAAAATGATTGCTAAGCCATAATTAATAACCATATCTCTTAAAAACTGCTCCTTGAGAATTCTTGGCAAAAGGCTGGGCACAACCACTGAAATCAGAATGCTGAATCAGAAGGCATGCTTTCTCCTACCAAATCACAGGTTAGGTATAAAGCTTACCGAACTTGGCTGGGTGGTGCCCTGTATAGTGATTCCAGGCAAAGCCTAGAATCTCCCATTAATTCTTCAGGGTACACTAGAATGTTCAAATGGTCAGGGTTGAAAATTCCATTAAAACTTTAAAGAGTAGTCATGGATTGCCCAAATCCATCATGTTTTCTTGTGTTTTGAGGGTCCAGACCAATTATACAGCTCCAGGATTATAATTTCCAGTGATGTCAAGACTTCTAGAAGAGTCCACACATTTATTCAAAATGTGGGAACAGAAGAGGGAGGGAAATATGCTTCAGCTTTGGTGATTTAAAAAAATTAATCTAGCATATATAGCACATTGTTCCCCCAGTGGGGTCCAGGGAATCACCCTGTAACCAAAACCACTGGTATCTCTGCTTTGAATGTATAAATACTCTTAGAGGGATAAGCAAGGACTGTCAAAAGCCTTGTGTTTGTTCAGGTCAGATTTTGATGCCAAAAGAGTTAAGGAAAACATTTCTTTCTTAAAGATTTATGGATTCTTGAATTGTGGATAAGGTATCATAGACCTGTGTCTAATCTGCCTGCTTAAACCCTCAGACTGGATGTCTAAATTGTATCTCCAACTTACATATCTAAAATAGGTCTACTGAACCTCATCCCTAAAACCCCTTTCTCACCCAGATTTTCCATATTTATCATATGTCTCTTCATAGCCAAGTTGTTAATGTCAAAATTCTTCCATCTCTCATTTCTTGTGTTGATTTCACCAGCCAGTCATGTTAACTCCCAAACAATTCATTGCCCTCTATCTCCCCTGCCACCCCATGGTACATGCATTGTCATTATTGGCTGAGCTACAGGAGCTTCTTGATTTAAAGGTCATACACTATTGCCACCCCACCCCATCCATTTTGGATTACAGGTGGAGGAATTATTTGAACTCATAAATTGGCATGTAACTATCCATCTTTCAATCTTTCAGTGTTTTCTATTATTACCATAGGTAGTTAGCTAGTTATTAATAAAGAAAGGATGCAAAGGGAATCATACAAATCAACCAGGGTTCATAAGCCTGCTTGCTTAGCCAGGAAGCTACAGGTTCACACACTCCAGGGGATTGCAGCACTACCTAGCAGAGGGGATTAACAATCCTCCCCACCCCATACAGGGAGGAAGTACTGGCTTTTCAATCTCTTCAGTCCACTTGCCCAGCCTATGATAGGAAATAAGTACATGCTCAATAGTAGTCAAAATGGTACCGGAGTACTTGCTTTGCCATAGAGGCTTGTCAGTCTGACATGGAAAAGGGATCACTGGCTAGGGGGTGGCCCCATCAGGTGCCTGCAAATCTTTGGAAGTTAATTGTATATTGTAAAAAAGCTCCTGGCCCTTCCCAAGAACTAACTCTCTCTCTCTCTCTCTCTCTCTCTCTCTCTCTCTCTCTCTCTCTCTCTCTCTCTCTCTCTC
>PVKM010040503.1:0-13436 GCA_004027735.1 Carollia perspicillata
AAAAAAAAACAGAGGGGGAGGAGCACCAGCTGCAAGGGTAATAACCTCCTGCTATTAAGTACTATCCTGTCTTCCCCTGCAAAGAGACCCACCAGAATCCCAAAGTAGCTACTCCTAGAATATACAAAGAGGACTATAGAGAGCACCATGCTGTGCCACCCAATTCAGCTGTTTCTGGGAATTGTCTTTGAAGAGAATCACCTTTCTCGACATCATGCCGCCTTTCGCCTTTCATGGGTCTGTGAAATGCATCCAGGGAGACAGCACGAATTGATGACTGGTTTGCAAGTGCTAAAGACAACTGACCTTCGTCCCAGATTCACAACTCACCACGGGGAAGTTTTATGTGACTGCATCATAGCCCGATTTCTACCATGCCCAATCTTTCTTCCCCCTTCCTTCACAGATTCTAATCCCGAGACAAGTCCTTTTTGAAATACTGTATGGTAATGTCTCAGAGTCTGCTCTGGAGAACTTAACCTAGAACACAGAAATTTCTCGATTCCTTGCAAGTCTGACAGAACACACTTGGAAAACTATTTGGGACTAAAGGGGTTAGTGTTAATATCTCAATTTCTTTAATGGTTATAACTTTTAATAAAAGTATAAACTGATAGACAAAAAAGTCCTGTGCAGTTTTGACATGATAAAAACTTGAAATCTTTATACTTACTTTATATTTAGTGTAATTCTATTTCATCGTAATATAAGATATATCAAATTATTTATTCCTTATAAACAAGAAGTCTAAGTTTTAAGTTGGTTCTGCATCTTACACTTATGTTAAACTGTTTATTTATAAGAATTTGTTCATAAATTTTGAGTTTTCTACATAGTGATAAGTGTAGCAATATCTGCAAATATGATAGTTCAATCTCTGGTCTCTCCACCTTCAGCACTCTTACTTAATCCCATGTTTTATGGCACTGACGAAGATTTCATTCACGCTTTGAACAATGCCAGTGTTGTGATTTTTATTCCATACTAAAAAGATGCCTTTAGAATTTATATACACATAGTGATGGTAGTAGTAGTAGTAGTAATAGTAGTAGAAGTGGTAATAATAATAATAATAATAATAATAATAATAAAAGTGCTTATTGAGTTGGCCAATTTCCTTCTACTCATCTTCTAAGCATTTTCTTTTTATTATAAATACTCTTAATTATTTTTCTCTATATACCTTGAGATAATTGATTTTTTCTACTTTAGTTTATTACAGTAGTAATGTTAAGCTTTCCTTTTATTTCCTAGATAAAATGTATTTGATCATAATGTATATATATATTTAAATTTATTTATTTATTTATCTTTAGAGGGGAAGGGAAGGAGAGAGGGAGAGAAATATCAATGTATGGTTGCCTCTCGTGTGTCCCCTGCTGGGAACTGGCCTGCAACCCAGGCATGTGCCCTGACTGGGAATCAAAACACAACTCTTTGGTTTTCAGGCCCGCACTCAATCCACTGAGCTACATACACCAGCCAGGGCTTGATCATAATATATTTTTTTAAAAATGTATTGTTGGACTCATTTGATGAAAATTTTATTTATTTATTTATTTATTTTGCATTTCTGTTACAAGTAAAATAGTCCTATAACATTTTTTTTTCCTTTTCTTGTGCTGTTCTTTTTCTGGTATCAATGATACTTATAAAATAAATCAGGAAATTTTCACTCTTTTAATTTTCTGGAGAAAAAAACATGTTTCAGGCATAGATGATCTCTTTAAGGTTTGTAATAAATGCATCATAAAATATATATGAAGGTATTTTGAAGAGACTATGTTAGTCATCAGTTCAATTTTAGTAGTTTATTTATTTGAGTTTTCTATTTTTCTTGCACAAATTTAGTATTTTATGTTTTTTCCCTACCATTATCTATTCCACTAAATTTTTTAATGTATTAATTATAATAGTTTGCAATGTTATTTTATTATTGTGAATATATATTTGTATTAAAAAAGTCCTGACTTTTACTAACATGTTCTTTTTATTAATAAATTAATTTCTCATAGTTTCTCATATTAATTAGATTTTATTTTTAAAATTTTTTCTATTGTCCTTATTCTCTATTATTTTCTGCTCTTTATAATTTTCTTAGTGTTCAATTTTGTTTTTCATAGTCTCATCTTTTTCATCTCTTTTTTTCTTGAAGAATTTGATATTTCCTGATTACTTGGTATACAAAATATGTATGGTCATGTTTTTTCCTTCTAATTTTGATTATATAAAATGTTTTTCCTCTATATGTTTTGCACAAGTCAGACTTTATATTTTTCTCCATTCCTTATTTATGTTTTGACTCAACAGAGTTCTTAAATCCTAAATAGTAAAGGTAATAACAAATACAAACTTCTTGTCCCTTCAACTCGTTTTAGTTGTAAATAACTAGGATATTTCTCCTTTATAATACAGCAGCCTATTTGCATTTGAAGAAAAAGTATATAAATATGGATTTTATATTTTTACTTACGTTATTCCATCTACTCAGATTAATTCTCTAATTCTTCATTTAGTGAAATCCGCTCACCCTTTATGATTAATTTTACCTAACACTCATTTTTATTGTGTATGCCAAAGTAATGTTCATTTACTTGAGAAACAAAAAAATATACTATATAATTAAGTTTAGCTATGAGTAATTGAAAACTCAAAATTTTCATGTATTAAACAAGACAAAAGTTGATTTCTCTGTCATACAAAAATCTGGATACTTGGCCAAGAGTTAACGTGACTCCACAATCGTCATGGACCCTGGCTCCTTCGTCTCTGCTCTGCTGTTGTCAATATGAGCTTCCATCTGAAGGCCAAAGTTATCTGGCCTCTCTTCATTCATCAAGTCTTAATTACAGCCAGCATGATGGAGAAAGGGGAGTTGAAGGAAAGGCCTATATAACCTTCAAGAACACTTTGCAGAACCTGCATACCCCTTTTGCACAGACAAAAACTTACCTGCCTTCCTAGCTGCCAGGAAATGTCTTTATTCTAAATGTTTTCAGCTAAAGATGGATGAAGGAGAGAATGGACATTGGGAACAAATACAATTCTTTCACATAATAAATACCCTTCAAGACAATATATGCTGCTGAAACAAATCACCAAAATTTTAGTGGCTTAAAACAACACAAATTTATTCTTACAGTTCTGGATAACAGGAGTCAAAAATGGGTTTCACTGGGCTGAAATCAATGTGTTAGCAGGGCCTTATTTTCTCCAGGGGCTTTAGAAAAGAACCTATTCCTTTTCCTCCTCCAGCTTCTAGAGGCCATCCACATCCCCTGGCTTGTAGAACCCTCCCAACCAGCAGCCCTAACACCCTGACTCTGCCTCTGTCACCACAGTGCTTCCTCTCTGGCTCTCCTGCCTCCCTCGTATAACATTCTCATGATTACACTGGGACCACGAACATAATCCAGGACAATCTCCCCATCTCAGTAATCTCAATTTTAGTCACATCTGAAAAAAAATACCTTTTGCCAATTAAAGCAACAACATATTCACAGGTTCTGGGGATCCAAACAGGTACATCTTTGGGAGCTATTGACCAACCTACCAGAATATAAAAATTCAGAGAAATGTCAAGTGACATTAATACTATGAAGTATTTTATAATTTAGTTAATGTCTTCACCTCTCAAATTTCCTTTTAAAAAATTGTGAATTGAGCAGAAAATGCATATAATCCTCATTTAAGACTCTATTTGAAGTACAGAGAAGTTATGTGAGATTTTCAAAGTTACATAGTTACTAGTGAAGGTAGCACTGAAGTCTACATTCTGGCCCTTAAACTCCTCCCCCGATGCTTACAGCAGTGGGGGTATAGAAATAAACAGGTGGGTATTTTCCTAATTCTTTTGAGGGTAGTCAAAGAGAGCCAAGATTTCCTACTGAGGAGAACATTTCACCTTTTTAGACTTCATAATTGTTCTTTCCCAATGGGAGGCAGATAGAAGCTGAAAAGAAAAGCCACTTTGCCTTGCTTTCACCTCTACTATGGAAGAAATGCCTTGTTTTTGCCAAGAACAGGGGGAGTCAAAAGAGAAAAGAGGAAGACCTCCGCACACCAGGTCAGGAAATTCCTGAAATGTCAGGCTGCACCTAACAACAGTGGGTCATTGCTGGATTAGCCTGTATTGCTAAAATGCAAAAAGCACTGATTGTACCACAAGTACTAAATGCCCGGCGATGCTCCTAAGTCTTTGTGGGAACATGGTCTGTAGGACTCAGGTCTCAGATTTTCTTTTGTGCCTTGCTGCTGAGTAGAAGGACTGATTTTTGAATTAAGGTCTTCTTCCACCCCTAAGATGATATCCTCTTAATTCTGTACTCGCAGAATTCCTGATGGCCCCAGTAGCTATTCCTCTCCACTGTCTTCCACATTCTGTTTATTCCTCCAATTATTTTTGTTCATATTCACCATTCCTTTTCTCTTTTTTATAAAAGTAATAACAATGTCCTCTGAGTAGCTTTACTTCTTTAATAATTTATCTCATAACCTAGTTTATTTATATGTGGCTCATGGTCTTTTAATGAGGTAAAAATTCATGGTTCCTCAAAGAATAAAATAGATGCTCAGAAAAATCAGATTTTCAATCAACTGACCCTGAACAAAGGAGGACTCTCATAGTAAAATGTGTATACTATTTTGAAGGATTTTTACATGAGATTTTCAAATAAATTTTTAACTCTCATATTTTCCCTTAATTCTTAATGAGTGGCTCAGAATTAGACTATTTTCAACATACATAATCACCATGTTATCCATGGCAATTTGCAGTAAAAATCAGCAACTTTTTCTTGCTCCCAAAACGAGATCTTTGAGTGGCTTTTTATACCATATATCTTACAAAGAAAGTTCTCCTAACTTTTTTCCATATTTCTTGAAATTTTCATGTAAGACTCTTCTGGGCCATGGGATTCAGCATTTCCATTACAAATCCACAAAAGCAGCCCAATAATCTTCCCTCGTCCCGGTACAGGAAGCAGGCAGTGGAGCAGTTTGTGACTAAGACTATGAACCGCTGACCCACTTAAGTAGGCATGGCATGGAAAAATAAGAGTTCGGGACTAGCTTCATACTTGCAGCAGACAGTCATGAGTTATCGCCTTTTCTTTTCTTTTACAAAGTTAAAGCAGAGGAATCTAAGTGTCCTCTTGGTTAGATTGATAACCCAGCAGGTCTGCTGAGGTACCTAGTTTAGGTAATAAGGAAGACCTTAGAAAAATCAATCCATCTTGACCAAAATTTCTTCTTCTTATGAGTAAAACCAGAGAACAAACTGCTTTTCTTAATTTAAATATTAAACTTTAACCGTCTCTTGCTTCTCTGTGATAGGAATTTCAGTTTACCTTTCTGGATATCTACAGAGAAATATTCTCAATGGGACTGGGTTTTTATGTGACTACTAACCAGTAACGATTTTTAAACAGCTTCTGTCAAACCCACAGGACTTGGTTAAGATGACTGGCCTGGGAGGAGAGCTGCGCTAAGGTCACAGTCATGAAAATGGCTGCCACTTGCATGCCCGGGCTGAGTCTGGACCCCTTCTCACTAGAAATCTGTAGTCTGCAAGGAAACAGATTTCTAACAAGAAAACGCAGGTAAACCCTGAAAAGTAAACTAACTTTTTTAACTTTTTAACTGCTTTTTTAATTATAAAATTCCATATTTATGATCAGATCTAAACTGCACATAAAGATATAGAGTTAGAAGGAAATGTCCTCTTTTTTAAACTCTTTTCTCACTTCCCAGAAGTAACCTCTGCTCCAGTTGCTTATCTATATTTCTATAAATTTTTCCTGCACACATAAGCATAACATTTATGTGTTTTACCTCTAAGGTATTATAATATACATATAGCATTAACAAGTTATACTTCTTAGCAATATATTTTGAATGTCCATGTCAATACATACAGATCTATCATTTTCTTTTCAAAGCCTTCATTATAGATTATTATAACTCATTAATGAATAATCCCATTAACAATAGCATTAGCAATGATTTTAATTTGTACACAATTTCATAAGAGATGTAGTGTGGGTTTGAGAAGGAAGAAAAATACTGAAGGGAGAGAAACACAAGAGAGCTTGTAATAGAAGCTAAGATAGAGGTGCATGTTAAACCTGGAGGGCGGGTTCATTTTAACAAGAGAATTTTAAGGAAGCCTTAGAAAGGAGGCATACTTTGAGGCATATTTTGACAAATGAGTAAGATGTTGCTATAAGAAATTGGAGAAAATCATTTCATTATCAGCAAAAACAGGGGTAAATGAAGGATAGGTTTGATGCAACTGTTTGGACAGGGTAAAAACACAACTGAAATGCAAAAAAAAAAATTTTGTGCAGTGTATGGAAAAGGTGCTGTGGTTGATGAAGAGTGTTGAAAGTGGTTTGCAGAGTTTAGTGCTGGAGATTTCACAGTGGACAGAGCTCCCCGATCGGGTAGACCAGTTGACAGTGATGGAGTCAACACATTAACTGAGAACAATGGATGTTATGCCACATGGGAGATAGCCAACATACTCAAAATATCCAAATAAATAAATTTATTGGTGAAAATAAAAAATGTGTCTTATATTTTATGGAAAAAACTAAATAAACTTTTTGGCCAACCCAATACTATGGACGGAAAAAGGAAACGTGGACCAAGGACTGGGGTCTTCCTATTTTGGGGATAGGAAGAGAGGGTGACAGTTCACTTTTGGCAGTTTTATCACTTGTGGTCTTCTTTCTGTATTGTTGCAATGCTCCTTGTCTAGGTAAATAAAAGTTCAGGAACTGAATGGTTACCAATACATTCTAGTTCTGTATTTGTCATTGTGCTCCAACCTAATGACATTGATTCATTTTGCAGAAGTTGCAGACATCTTTCATGGGAAAACAACAAATATTTTATCCTTATAATACTGTTGCTTTACATTTATATCATTCTTTATAATTAATAGAATAAATATTAGCTCTAATTTTCACCATTATTTTATCTTTTAGTAGAATGATGAGTTTTGTAAATGCATTCCTTCAAAGCTAAGTTTCAATGATACTTTCTGGGAAATTACCATCTTTGAGACCTCCCTTTCCTAAACCGCGCTGTAATAGCTTTCCAAAAAATACTGCCTTGACCCAGTTATTGAGCTAGCGGTCCTGCCTTGACCATGGCTAGAAGCCAGTCAGTTCCCCTCTTGAGTATGATTAAATTTATACCCACCACCATCTCCCTTATTGGACTTACACCCTCTGAGCCACTATGCACCTACCTTAAATGCCCCAGTACCTGGCATCAGACAACTAAGGGCAACCCCAAAGCCCCAGAGCCCTCTGAAGTTATTTGAACTAATCCTAAATCCCACTGGATGGCCTTGTGTCTCCCTTTCCTTCCCTCTTTTCTTTTGCATTGTGACCTACTCAGGTCCTTCGCAAGTGGTCGTGTGTGAAGTGCTGTGTTCTGTGAAACTATTTTCTGTTTCTCTCCCTGAATGTGCATTTGATTTCACTGTACTGTACCTTTCCCAAGGTTATATGGTTAAAATACAGGCTTATCTGGTTTGGGTAGTCCTTACTGATTATAGCATCATATGACACCTCTATCAGAGCACTTGTCACATTGGCTTGCAATTAGCTGCTGAATTGTATTCTGTTTCACTAGCCAGTGAGCTGCAGGAAACAGATTTATCTTTTATCTCTCTAACTCCCATTTCCAGCACCATTCCTTCCATATAGTGAGTGCTCAATGATAATAGGAATCTGTGAAACACAACATTGGTGAAATAGACAATCTATCCTCTGGTCTTTAAATGATTCTTCTACTGAAGACAATGAGCATTATTTTAGACAAAAAAAAAACATAAGAAATATCACCCTATTACATTACATTTTAAGTTAATAAGGGATACCCATGTGAGAGCTATAACATGATATACTGCCTCACTCATTAAGCTGAAGATTTAGTTGAAAGTGTGTCATTTATAAAATGAAACACATTATTTTACTTCTTTTACCTCGTCATTCTCTTTTAGTGTGATGAGTGGTATAGCTTGTGAAGAGCTCACATGGATCCCCTGGCAGTAGTGAGGCGTTCATTCTGTCAGCAGCCTGGAGCATTGGTCACTGACAGTGCATAGATGAGACCCTCTTTGGGAGCTGCTCTGAGCTGAAAGGAGCAGCTTTCTATGAGGTGGTGTCTGTGCCTGAGGTGTAGGCAGCTTCCAATGAATGTGTGGTGTAGAAATGGGAAGAGTGACTACAAGGATGCACTGCTCTTGACTCCATGTAGACATCTCTGCAGTGTCATCCTTGATCCAAAGCTCTCAGAGAAAACACCGCCCCTACAGGTGTTGCTCCTGAGCCTTCTCCAGTGAATTCCTACAGGCTGTCTCAGAATCTTAATATTGTTTTCCAGGGAAGGCAGCCTAAGACATTTTCCATGAAATAAAGAGATGCACAATTGATTTTAAATGTGAAATGAACACTTCAAAATTCCCTGAACCAACATATTGATTTGCTTCATGCTTTTGTGAAAGGCTAGATTTTGTAAGCTGCATCAGTAAATAATGGACATTCTTGGGTATTCTTAGGAGACTGGTGTTATATCCCCCTTTCCCACCCCCCACTCCCAGTTTTCTTGGTATTTTGTAAAAAATTATTTAAAATAATCATTGATATTCATTAAGAGAAAAACTACTTTATTCTAGTTAATTTTCATAGGGAAATGAACATTTTATAAGTTGCCAAACCTTTTTTTAAAAAAACCCAGAAACATTATTTAATCTGTATAAAATAGTCAAAATAATTGCAAATGCATTTGACCTATAATAAATAAAAAAACAAACAACTCACAAAGGGTTTGAAATCTAAGGATATGCACTGTTAAAAAAATTCCAGAAATAGTTTTAGCTCTCAACATGAGCCATATATTGCTATGTAGTTATTTTAATAGTAATGTTTAATACTTTACTGGCTTTGTATTTTAATCATCCTTAACCATGCATCATTTCCTATGGAAAATCACATACACTTATGAATTCTTTTTCATCTGTTTCAATTCAGTTACTCCTTACTTCTAAGGCTTACAAAGTTAATGAGTGTGATCAGTTATAATGAATCTGAGGGGAAAAAAAATCTCCCAAACCCAACAATTTTGAGATAGACTGATTTTGTGTACACAGACTCTATTGGCATAAAAGTTACTTTCCTCTCATCTATCTATGTTCTTATTAAAGATGACCACAATATTACTGAGAAATGACCAAGGAAAGAGGGTGGTAAGAGAAGGAAGTCTGTGTGTTTTCTGATAAGGGATAGTTACTTTGGGAAAGAACATTATAGAGTATGAAATTAGCAGGTAAAAAGGAAAGAAGAAAAATAAAATGGCATCATCAGTCTATTCTGAGAACCGCAGTATTTCAAATTCATTATTCTTTGCTAAACATGTTTTTATTTGCTTGAAGTAAAGTAGATAACCTAGTGTTTTGCCATTCTGGCAGAGAACAAACTACTGAGGATATTAGGTCTACTCTAGATTAAAGTCAGATCTCCATTTTTAAAAAAATATTACTTATTTTTAGAGAGGGGAAGGGAGAGAGAAAGAGAGGGAGAGAAACATTAATGTACGATTGCCTCTTGCATGCCCCCTACAGGGGACCTGGCCCTTGACCAAGGCAAATACCCTAGACTGGGAATCAAACCAGTGACCCCTTGGTTAGAAGGCCAGCACTCAATCCACTGAGCCACACCAGCCGGGGCAGATCTCCTTGTCTGATTGGAAACCGTCTTATAAAAAGTAAGTCGACAAAAGAACTCAGAGATGAAACACCGAGCAGATTCAAGGACTGTCTGTCAAGTACTGTCACTTCCCTGGATGAAATGCTTTGCAGAACATTTTTATTTCTGCCTTCTAGCTCAGCTGTGCTTTAATGCCTATAAAATAGGTGACATCTTGTACTTGCTGGTTTGAAATCTAACGAAGGCAGCCAGATATCTAACTTTTGACCCAAAGGCAGAACAAATTGTTAATTACTATAATCAAAGTAGTTGACAATGGTTTTCCTTAAAATTCCCTCTTCCTTGTGATGAGGACTTCTATACTAATGTCATCTACTATTTTGTGAATAAAAATAGATGGTTCAGGATGAACATGTATGTGTTCATTCTTCAGTTTTGCCCGTAGCTTCAGCTACTTTTATTCTACAGCATAGCGGTTAATACGTATGGCCCCAGAGTTGGATCCGGGTTTCAAGCCCAGCTCTGTCACTGCAGTCTTGGGCAAGTGTAAGAACTTGTCTAAACTCGAGTTTCCTTCTCTCCAAAATGGGTGTCATTCCATCTCCCTTATAGTGTTGTTGCAAGGAATGAATGGGGATCATGTGTATAATATACTCGGCTCAGTGTTTGGCATGGGGTCCTCAACCTGCTTTGAACCCACTCAGGGACTCAGCATCCTCACATTTGGTGCCTCAGCTGAGAAAATCAAGTAAATATATAAAAAAGGAATAATGATAGAGGTCAAAATAGCACCTGTGTTAATTGTAGAGGCCAGGCTGGAAGGCTATGGGAAAGCCAAATAAACTTTCTAACCAAACTCCAGAATGAGGCCTATTCACCCACCCAGGCTCAGGCAGCACTCTGTGTAAGTCACATTCTCTCAGCAGGGTGGTCTGTGCCCTCTGCTGTAGCTCATGTCCCAGAGAAAGAGTATAGACCTGGTTAAGTCAGTTTTTTGCCCCCAAGTTTA
The DNA here is from genome assembly GCA_004027735.1 of Carollia perspicillata. Taxonomy (NCBI): domain Eukaryota; kingdom Metazoa; phylum Chordata; class Mammalia; order Chiroptera; family Phyllostomidae; genus Carollia; species Carollia perspicillata. The sequence continues at coordinate 10,729 of PVKM010040503.1, forward strand.
GAATTTCAAGAGTGAGTCCCCCTTTTTAGGGATAAAGTAAGAAAGACACAGAGAGAGACACGAAGTTACGTTCCTTCAGCTACCTTCACAGGGAGGAAACTTCAGGCACAGGGGGAGCATAGTGGAGTGAGCGCTCAATAAATGATACCTGTTATCATTGTGAACTGACAAGGATGCATTTCTTTCTTCATTTGGTCCCAAAGATGAGAAATATGTGGGACTTATTTGATCTCCTGTCTTTGTTTTTCTAATATGAATATAATAGTTTTAAATATTTAACTCAAAAAAATAGATAAGAATAAAAGAAGTGAGGGAAATTAAACTGTAGGAAATAAATCTACCCTGACATACCCAAAATACATGTAACACAGGATTCAGAAGTGTTTGTCGTGTTACTGCTGGAATAATAAATCGAAGACCTATGAGGAAATGAAACTGCAGTTAAAAGGAATGCATTTTTAACCTCTTGGGAAGTATCTAGACAGAGATATTACAATCTGATCTGACCTGAAATGTACTATATTTTCATTTGTGACATGTATATTTCATACACAAATGTAATATTACTTGGTGTTGTGAATATCCTTTATTGATTTTCAACGTATAGCCTAGGAGATGAACTGCATGTTTATTAGTGTGCGACATTCTTACATATTCCCTTCTCACTACCCTATGCTTCCTAGGTATCATGCTGATACTTCTATTCTTTACTGACTCTACTGGAGTAAAAAGTACATATTAATGGAAATGGTATTTTAAAGTATCTTAAATTTTTGTTTCTACAACCGAGATAGTAGTCTCTGTGAGCCAAGGAAACAAATGAAGCAGACAAAGCTGATCAAAGATTAGCTGATGAGTAGGTAATGATCTTAAACTAAAGGTTATTAGAACTTCACTAATTAGAGATTCATGTGATATTATAAATGAACATTTAATTCATAGAATTATATTACATGAAGTTATGATTTCTTTCACCAAATTTTTTAAAGTATTATTGATAAACAATATGATACTATGTTATAGTAAGTTGTGTAAAAGTTCTCCTCAATAGATGGGCCTTCTCAAGGGTGAGAGACTATATCTTTCATTCTTTTGCATTCCCAGTGTGTTGTGAAGTACCCAATATGTGGCAATTTCCCAAATATTTTTTAACAAATATTTTCTGTAGATACTAGGCATTGGTTAAATAAAAACCTTACGTTAAGACTATCAGTGTCAGCAGGGAGGTTTTTCTCTTCTTTATTGATAATTACTTACTCATTAGACATTATTTACATATGATAGCCTACACTTGAAGATCTATTCTTCACGAAATCTTCCACACTACCTTTTATGCCTACCAGGCCCATGCTTATGATACATCAGGTTTGATACCTCAGAAAAGCACATTCGTATTTTTTTCCACCAATTTTCAAAATAGCCCTCTGGCTTTCACTCAAATTCAGATAATTTGGAGGAGGAAAGATCTGAAAAAACCTGTCAAACATAATTGTAGAGTGCAGCAGTCCTCCCAGTGATGGGACTGGTTCCATGGTTATTTTTGAAACACGCCTGCACTAATATACAGTGCTTCTGTCTTCAAGTACTTCAAGATATTTGCTTTTTATGAACATTGGTGAAATTTTCCCTGTTGTGTTTTATACTGGATGAGCACAGAGTTACTGACTAAAATTCAGAAGGATGTGAGATTCTAATTGTGATTCAATGATACTCTAAGTGCATTTAAATGAATACTGTAACCCTTTCTCTGCTGCTTACTCCAGTTTTCCCCAGGTTCCCCTGAAAACATAGTGATGATATTAGAGGCATATTTTACCCACTCCTCTGCAAAATGAAAGACTCAGTTGCAAATCATGGTTATTTTATGATGTCTTCACTAATGTTTTAGTGTCATATCATGATGATTTTATGATGTCATATCATTATTTCCAGTTCCAGCTTGGGTGTCTGTTACCGACACCTAAATCCAGGACATACCATGACATTAATGGTTTTTTGCAATAGCAACTTGTGAAAAATAGTCCATGTGGAGAAGGCTACATATTCGGAACATGGGTTTATATTTATTCCTGTTCAAAATTTCTGATTTTTTTCCTCTTTTGTTTTTATGTTGCACTTTCACAAGTTACTCTTATAAAGTTCAAAGACATATTGCCTGCCTGATTCATTTAAGGGAGAGACCTGATGCTCTTTTTAAATACCTTTAAGATTCTCAGGACAGGGTCCACCATCATATTTTCCAAATCACAAAAGCTATTTCACATTGGCAATATTATCTCATGTGCCTTTCTTTTCACTTCATATGGCCTGGAAAATTTGGTGCTAGTCTTTCTAGCTAATGCGAACATGTATTGCTAGTAGAATGTTGCCTTTTCTTCTTTCCAAAGGGAGCTTATAGTTTTTAAGTATTGAAGCAGCTTCACTAGTACAAAACGCATGTTATCAGAATTCAGGGAGCATTAGGAGGATGTGTTCTAGCACTCTGGAGACAAACGACAGAGGGTCCCCTTTTTATATTTAATACTGTGATTGAGTTATTAAATACATAGAGAAAAGAAAACGTTGAGGAATTCTAAAATCAGCAATGGCAAGGGAATTTTGGTGATTTTTAGCCATTGTTTTTGTATAGGTGGAGTAGGTGGTAAAGTAGAGAAGTGTGTTTGAAGGATGGCGAAACACATCCCTAAACACATAGATTTAGCTCTGCC
>PVKM010040504.1:0-13747 GCA_004027735.1 Carollia perspicillata
ATTGGTAGGGTCCACTCACTCTTAAAGCAACTGAGAGTGACACCTGGCTGAGGACGCAGCACCGTCACTGTCACCCAAAGGGATGTGTGCTGCTCGGGTCCTCAGAGGCAGCACCTCATCCCTCCGCCTCCTTCCCTCCCTCACAGTCCAGATCCTCTTCACACAAGGATCGACTCAGGGCCCACATCTCGTTTTCCCCAGTCCCCAGATTATCGGTGCGGGTGGCCTTGACAGAGGACTGATCATTCTAAGTGGAAATGCAGAACTGCCACCATGTTCAGCAGAAAAGGCAAAGGAGCCAAGGAAACATCTTTGTCCTTCAGCTCTTCTCTCCCTAACATCCCCTTCCTGCCAGATCCCTCTGCGAAGATTCCAAGAAATGAATGAACAATGAAATACAGGCCTAATTTCTCTCCTTTGTCCTGAATACCCTGCCTCTACTCAAAATAAAATGCAAGGCTGGGGAGAAAGGGACAGCCCAGACCAGAGTCAGGAGTTGGGTCCAGTCCTAGCTGGCACAAACCACAGGCCAGGGCCAACCCTCCCTTCCCAGGGCTGTTCCACCAGGCAGCTCTGTGAGTCCGGGTCTGGAGCGGAGAGAAGCTCTCCTCCCAAGTCCCGAGGCCAGCAGCCCCAGAGCCTCGATCAGGTATGCCCTGTGGCCCCGGCCTGACTGGCTCCATCAAGATGCAGCCTGGATTAATCATGCCTCTCCTCTCCCCCCACCTTCTGAGGGAGGCCACCCCTGGCTGCTCCTTAAAGGCCGCTCTGAGCACTGCCCTGGCCCAAGCGCCTGCCATTAATAAAAGATAAACAAGAAGCTCGGTACAGGGACAGCGACATCTGCTACACCATCCTCCATGGATCCCCCCCACCCCCGCCCCATTCTGGGCTTTACAGCCACATATGGTGGTGGTGGAGTGGGGGAGGTGGTGGAGGGGGGGAGGTGGTGGGGATCCAGCTGCCTTGGGAGCCTCCAAGATGGGTCCCAGCCTCAGCTGGATCAAATCAACTCCCTGGCTCCAAACAGGAACCCCCACCCCTGCCCCCCACACAGTCAAGGCAGGAGGATCTGAGGACCAGGATCTCCCGGCTCGCTGGGAAGAGCGAGGCTTTCAACACTGACACGCCTATTAGCTGCTGCCCGGTCATCAGCTTCCCAACCAAAGCTCTGGGCTGAGCAGGCCCAGAAACAGCCATCATTTCCTTTCCACCACTGGAGCCTCAGGGAGACCCACTGCCAGGTGCCTGGTGGCAGTGCACCCCACTCTCCCTCTCTTTGGCCATATCCTCTTCCTCCTGGCCCTCAGACAGAGACCTGGGGGCAGGGGTGCCGGGGCGGCAGCTTCCCCACAACAGCATTAGGACTCACAGCAGCACTTTAGCCTCTGCAGACCTTTCTCCACAAAACATAATAACATTTCTATTTCTACTTGACAAATGTGTTGTTTCAAAGACGAATATAATCCAGACTTCTCATTTAAAAAAATGAGAACATTTTTGTGGGCCCCCAACAGCACCGTGAGCCCTCAGCACTGTGCCCACTGGGCTTATGATAAGCCAACCCTGACCCCGGACCAGCCTGGCCTAGGGTAGTCGGCTCATCCCAGTTTGCCCAGAACTGTCCCAAGGATGCCCTCAGACCTTACCTGCCCTTCCATTTCAGGTCTAGAGCTCCCCAGAAGCATGGACAGCAGGCACTACCCCACACCTGGAGACTAAACAGAAGCAGATTGGGCCCTTGCCATAGTCCAGGGCTCTGTGAGGACCTGCAGAGATGCAGCTGAGACCCACGTCTGCTCCAAGGACCAAGGCCATGGACCACAGCTGAAAACAGATACCTCTAGAGCACTGGCTCTGCGCAAGCCTGGAGTGGAGACACAGTCCCCTGTCACTCCTCTGAGACTACGGACTCCTCCACTCGCACAGCAGCAGAGGTGCAGTTATGGATGTGGATTTTAGGGAAGGAAAACGTGTCTCAGAGAGGTAAAGTAACTCCCCCAAGCTCATGGGCTTTGAGAAGAGGGAGGGCCGAGGACCAAGCCCAGGACTGCCTGGCTCCAAGCATGGGCCATGGCTTTGCTAGGCCAGACTTCAGGGGCTCAACACTGCTGCTGTTCCTGCCTCAACTCTCACAGTACAGTGGCCTGGAATGGGTGGGCAGGACAGATGCCCTGGTATGACCAGGAGTGGTAGGGGACTGACTGGTGGAGGTGCTGGCTTGTTAGGGCCCCCCAAAGAACAAGTACAGTCCCATCACAGAGAATGTACTCAAAGTACACAAAGTACAAGAACAAGTGCAGTCCCATCACAGAGAATGTACTCAGCCTGCACCATGCCAGCTGGGGACCAGAGGCCCAGTGGCTGTGAAAGCCCCTTGGAAAGCATCCTCTTAATAATCCAAATGTCAGGGCCCCTCTGGGACCCAGCCAGTCAGGATTGAGGCCTGCAAACGTTTTCAGAAAACCTCTTCTGACCAACTGTATGGAGCAGCCAGTAACACAGCCCAGAACCCGGCCTTTCTCTGCCAATGGCTGCAATATGGTGGGTACAGAGCCCACAACCACAGCCTGGCTCTGTCCTAAGATCCAGGGGAATGACCCAAATGAGGGGCTGTCAGGAAGGTGGAAGGGAGGCCAGCCCACAGTCAGAAAGTGAACCACTGACAGGAGAAAATGTAATCTGTGCACTTTCCTGAAATGACAGCATCCAGGCAGTGTCTAGTCCATGTTTGGACTCCTACCAAGGACATCCCCCAGCTGACCTGGGGGAAGGCAGAGTCACTCAATGACACCCACTCTGGGATCAGCCATGCCCAGATCCCAGCTCTGTCTCTAACTGGCCACGTGACCTTAGATAATACTGCTAAGCCTTTATTTTCCTCTAATGTCAAATGGGAAGCATTGTTGAGAGAACCAAATGAGGTAATCTGTGTAATATACAGCCTGGCAATTAGGAAAACTTCAGTAACACTGTCTCTCATACTATTATATAGATCCTGGCACAGTGCCTGGAATTTAATGAATAATCAGTATTTACTAAAACACCAAAACTCTGGTATCTCTGCAGTTATCACCCATCCCATGATTCAATTCAAGAAACTAAAGCTCCCAGGGTCCAACCAATACCCTAGTTCATTAGCGGAGGAACAGGCCGAGTCAGCCCAAGGAGCCACCCGGAGCTCTCGACTGCTGTGCAGTTTCCTTTCCAGCTCTCCCAGGGAGACCTCATCCTGTCCCTGGGCCACCCAGGGCTGGGTGGGGTGTCTGAGGACAAGACAGGCAGCGACCCTGGCCAACTGGCAGTTGCAGTGTGCAAGCAGTGGCAGGGGCCAGGCCGGCGTGGGCGTTCCTGGGCTTCAGCTGAGTGGGGATGCACACACAGGCCTGATTTGTCTGGCCTCTTGAATGAAACGTTGCCTGCTGGTAGCAGGCCTTCCCTTGGAACAACCAGAAGACAGGTAAAGGGAATAGTCAAGCCTTGGGCTGTTTTCAGTTCCAAAGCACCTCTTTCCCCCTATTTTTTTCTCACTTATTCTCCTTACCAGGCCATGCAGAGGGCACTGCTGGCGGAGAACAGGAGAAAGGTTAACATGTTCCTCACCAGGAACCACCGAGAAATTCACAAGGTGGAGGTCTCCTTTCACAACACCATGTGGGCCAAGGAAGCACTAAAGGTTGCCCCTACTTATCGGCTCCTGCGGGTTTAAGAGTATGCTCAGATGGGGCACCCCAAAGGAAAAGTGTTTCTTGCAGTACATATTACAGCACAAAATCATCTTAACTGTTTTGTCATGGTGACCAAAGACACAATCTCAAACTACAACCTCCCCAGGGAAGAGAATATTCATTTCCTTTCTAACTAAAATCAGAACATATTGGAGCTCAGAGGAACCTTTGAGAATCTTCCCATTTTACAGATGGGGAAAGTGAGGCTAGTGCAACAAAGCTGCTCTGGGCTACACAGTCGATGAGAGGTAAGTCTTCGGCCTCCCCAGCTAGTGCCCTCCCACTGCACTTGGTAGGGAGGGTCTGGGCAGATGGTGGAGACCCGCCAGAGAGACACAGGACAGGGAGTTGTAGTCAAGCAGGGCTGGGGCCACCAGTTTTTTGTAGAATCAGTCTAATGTCATTTGCCAATTAGAGCAGGGTAGCAGACTCCAGCCTGAGGGCCAAATTCTCCCCCTCGCACCTCGATTACAGGTGCACAGCCCTGCTGGATCACTCACTGTCTGCTGTGCTCATGCCTCATCCACAGAGGTAAGTCGTTGTGAGAGAGACCACATTTATGGGCTGCAAAGATAAAAATACTTACTATCTGCCCTTTGACTGAACAAGTGTGCTGACTGCTGATTCAGAGCTGGGGAAAGGCAAGCACACCATGCCAGGACTAACTCGGGCTCTTCTGTGACATCAGATAGGACCCCAGCCCCCAAGATGCAGAGAGGGAAAACAGGCTAGAGAGAAATCATACTGCAGGCTCCCACGGAGCCAGGCTGTCCACCCTCATGCTCCAAAGCCTCTCTGACAGCCTCGGACCTCGAGCAAGGAGCCCTCAGGATCATGGCTGCCTCTCACTTCACTGTGCAGGTTCTAACTGGGTGGGAGCATTTATTTTCCTTTTCAAAATGTCCTCCTAGAAGAAACCGGGATGCTAAAGTCCTTAAACAAAACCTCTGATGCCCTGCTTGGAATTATTTTTATTGACAGCAAAATATGGACTGGGCATGGCTATAATAAAGACAGATCCCAGCCAGACCTGCCGCCTGGCATCTCAGGTTGTCGGGATGCCACAGTTCCCAGCGTGCCTGGGAAGTCACAGTGAAGGCCTCAGCTCTCCACAGCAGAGCCGGGAGCCTGGGTATAAATCCCGATCAGGGGGCCTTGGGAAAGTCGCATCACCCCCTGAGCCCCAGGTGTCTGACTTTACAGCATCCCAGAAAAGAACAGCGAGGACGAGGCTGGCCCAGCACATGAGCTCAATAAATGCTGTCATTCACTGTCCCCGTATCCTGGAATAGAAGAACGAAAACCAGTCTTCTGTTTAAAGGTATGTTCCAGTACACGCAGCAGCTTATGACAAAAATGGCTTACATTAGGTCAGAAAGCCATTTTCCACCAAATTCGACACTCATATTATCTCAGTAACATCATACATCTCATCTTTAATTTGGTAAGCCAACTTTTACAACACAGCGAATGATTCCTCAAACAAATTTCTACCTGGCCCACTGAAAGTCTCATTGAGAAGCAGTGCTAGAATGTATTTATGTAAAATACAATTAGAAGACCCTACTTTTAATTCATTTGCAAATAATCTCTAAAACTGGCAAAACTATTTCCTATGTCTTCTACTAATTCCTCTCAGCTCTTAAGTATTTTCATTCCCTCATTCAGAAACTGTACTTTGCATGTCTGTGGATGAGAGTCTTAGGAAAAACCCTCGACCGTAGGACCAGCCCACAGGCCGCCCAGGAGGCGGAGTCAGCCCACCCCAGGCCAGGCAGCCTTAACCCGGAGCTCAGCTCAGGCTGTTACTTCAGAACTGAGGAGCTCCCTGTGAGTTGCATTCTGTACCCTACAAATATGCTCTCAAATGTGTGAAGTAACAGGCACAAGGCCAGTTCTTGCAGCATTGTTCAAAAACAGCAGAAGATTGGAAATCTAAATATCTATCAGAGGGGAACTCATTACATGAATTACAGTCCATCCATATAATAGAATATCAAACAGCCATAAAAACAGATGAAGAAGCGCTTCGGGCCTCATATGGACCAATTTCCAAGATACATTGTCAAACCAAAACAGCAAGATGCCAACAATTGCATTAAAAAACATACATATGGATGTGTGTGTGTAAATTTATAGGTAGGCCCACATATATAAATATTCACAAATATATGTATTATTTACATGTATACACCTGGAAGAATACCTTGCAAAGGCTCTGTGAGACTTTGGTTGTCTCCAGGGAACAGAACCAGTTGGCTGGCTGGGAAACAGTGTTGAGAGGGAGGTTTTTTGTTTTGTGTTTTTTTTTACTTTTGCAACTAGTGAATTTTGAATCATGAAAGTTACACTATTTAAAATAGTAATATAAATAAAAAATTAACAAAAAGCCAAATTCCTCCAACTCCCTTGTTAAAAGGGTGAACTGGGGCAAGGGAGAAGGGGCTACTTTTATTTTTACCAGGTCCCACCAGCAGGGGCACCACCACCTAGGCAGGAGTGGGCTCGTGCCCTCGAACACCAGCTCCCTCCAGGCTGGCTTTTGTCACAGGACCCCCCAACCCCCACCAAGGGTCTGAAGAGCTCAGCTGGCCCCTGTCTGCACTCTTGCTGCGTGCCACTCTGCTCTGGGCTCTGGAAATGGCCCTGGACCCTCAACACCCAGGACAGGCCTGGAGGCAAGTCAGTTCTAGATTCCCAGCACCTGACAAACCAAAGGTAATGCAAATGTGTTTTAAACAGTGCCCAGAACAGCACCTGGCACACAGCAGATGCTCATAAATACTGTTTGAATAAATAAAGACACAGAGGAAATTCAGCAAATAACAATCAAGAAATCAGTGCTCCCCACTTAAGGTCATACCATAGGCCCTATATTCCGTGTCAGGAAATCTCTATCACCAAGTGTTTAGTTTATAGAGAAAGATGGGCTCACAGAGCGATCACATGACCTGCAGAGATGACTCAGCAAGGAGGCAGAAATGAAACTAAATGAGCCCTCCCCTCTCTTCACCAGGCCCTGCCACAGCCCCAAACCTTGGGCCTCAGTGTACCATGTAGGAGCCTTGGCCCCACTCCAAGAAGGTTTGTGACTTAGCCAGTGGCTTTGGGAACAAGACAGATGCCAAGGATTTCCTTCCCTGAAAACCGACCACTTCATGGGTCTTTTGCCTGGAGTGGATAATAATTACAGCTCTTTCCCAAAATGTCAGTTTCTTTCCCCATCAACCTTGTTTTTCTACCTTTAATTTTGCATATGAAAAACAACAGCACAGCGACTTGACAAAATAAGCTAAAAAACGCTCCAGCTCAATAGATATAATGAATATCTATTTAGATGTACATTTTAGCTGGCAGTAAAACAAAGACCACGGGGTGCGGGGCGTGGGGAGGGGTGTGGGGGGCGCGCAGAAGGCCAAAAGGAAACCTGGAGACCACAGCAGCCCAGGCAGGCTGATGCTGGGATACCCAGGGGTAGCCTCTCACTGTAACCCCGTGATCCAGTTTAGGTGACCATGCGGGGGGAAGACAGGAGACCTGGATCCTGTAAAAGATGAGTGGGCACTGAGACCCCCATGTGTACTTAAGACCACTGGAGGATTTCGGGCTGGACACCCTTCAATCCCCACCTGCACAGGGACACAACAAAACAAGTGGGCACTTATACTTCTGGTTGGGAAAGGAGTGGAGGATTTTTTACAGTCTTCTCTGAATGTCTGTAACCAACCTGCCTGCCTCCTCATTGAGTAACAGTTCAAATTTACAGTCCCCACAGGGTCCAGGAACCTGCAAGCTATGAAAAAAGTACAAAGTTGATCCCACACCTGTGTTACTCCTGAGTAACCTGGCAGAGTCATGGAAAATCGCTTTAGAGGGAGAAAGCCTCAACTCAGGCCACACAGATTTCCCAGGTAAATATCTATTCACAATCCAAAACTACAAAATGTGTGCATGCACATACAACTACACCAGTGACCGAGAGTCAGCAGACACCACAAAGAACACATCAAAGTCAGCTTAAGAGAAGATGAGTGAATGAGTAACAGAAAGATTAAAAAGGTGGATAACACATGCAGGGTAGGGCAAAAGGAGGTTCACAGTTGTGAGTACTCTAAAGAGTTCATTCTTGTACTATTATTTACTTCATCATTGAACTATTTTCCATTGAACAACTGTAAACCTACTTTTGCCTCACCCTGTGTAAACAGAGCTGACGAGACATGGAGGGTAGAGTGAGAAAGTTCCAGAAAGAGAGAATGAGGAGAATAGGGGGAAAGGCATATTTTGAAGAGATAATGAATGAAAACTTTCCAAAACTAAGGAAAACCTAAGATTTTAAAAATAAGAAAACAGCTCCATATCAGATCCTGTGGGAGGAAGTGAAGCAGGACTTAGACATGCGCTTCTGCGGTGGAGAGAACAGCACGAAGGCTGGAGATCAATCATCGGTGCCCGTCACAAGGAGTTCGGAAAATAACAGGGGAGCAGACCTAAAGGAGGAGGAACAGGATATGGAATATGGAAAGAAATCTGTGAGATGGGAAACAAAGAAGCCAACAGAATCAAGCAACCTGAAAGGACTAAAAAGCCAACAAATCTCTGTTAAACCAACTAAAAAAAAAGATGAAATGCACACATAATTAGGAATAAAACAGGGAACATAAGTACAAACACTGCCAATAAATTTGACAACAGGAGAATCAGCCACACTCCTAAAGAGAGAGGCAGGTCTGAACCAGGGACTGAACCCCTAACCAGGCCCCACAACCCACAATCTCAGCCTGGCTGGGAATCAAACCGGCGCCCTTTGCTTTGTGGGATGGTGCCCAACCAACTGAGCTACACCACTCAGGGTAGATTGCTAGATTTAATGAGATGACTCAAAAAAGAAATAAATTGGAATTACCTCTAACCATTAAAAAAAAAAAAAGAAGAAGACACAGCTCTAACAAAACCAGCCTGAGATGGTTTTGCAGCTGGGTTTCCAAACCTTGGAATAAATATACAAGTATTTGAAAACAATCCTTAACATATATTTGACATGTACAAATATAAATGAGCATATACAAATATGTTAACATATACAAGTATTAAAATAATCCTTAACATATACAAATATTTGAATGCTGAGAGAAGAGTATTCCTTAGTACATTTTGTGGCTAATCTGGTGGAAACTTCAACTAAATAAGGACAGAAAGAATAAATTATAGGCTAATCTCACTGCTAAAAAAGGGTTCAAAGGTCTTAATGAAAATATTATCCATTAAATTCAACAATGTAAACTCAGTCAAGCTCAACCCGAGAAATAATAATGTGATGATAATAGAAATTAATGTAAAAATCACCCCAACAAGAGGATAAAGGAGAAAGTTTACAATTGTCTCAGTAGTTGCAGAAAAAACATTGATAAAATTCAACATCCGCTCACAATCAGGGAGCCTTAACAAAACATGAACGAAAAGGAAATTTTAAACCTACTATGGGAAACCATTAGACATTCTTCTTCTTTTTTTTAATGCTCACAAGGACATGCTCACTGATTTTGAGAGAGAGGGTAAAGGAGGGAGGGAAGCATCAATTGGTTGCCTTTCACAGGTGCCTTAACCAGGGACTGCGCCCCTAACCTATGCCTGTGTCCTGAGTGGAAATCGAACCCACAGCCTTCTGGTTCATGGGATGACGCTCCAACCAACTGAACCATACTGGCCAGGGCGAAACATTTCTCTTATGATAATACTTCAGAAATATTCCCAAGTCAAGAACAAGTAAAGGATGCCCACTGACCAGACTTCTGAACATTATTAAAATTAATGCCATCTATTTATTTTTACCTTTTTAAATGTGGCTACTACATAAATTTAAATTAAACATGTTGCTCACGTCACACTGTGCTGGTGCTACTGTGTGTCTGCGTGGCATGCCTGCTGCTCCACACAGCACGGCAGGGCCAGGGAGGAAAGAAACGGTGTAAGAACTGGAAAAAAAAGTTTTTATAGTTTATAAATGACGTGACTAAATAAAATATCTATAAAATCTACAGGATACATTTAGTAAGATATCAAGATCCAACTGGGAACAGAATCAAATATAAAATGCAACTACATTCCTAGACACCAGCAATAAAGAATTAGAAAGCATTATTACTTTTAGGGTACACCTTCACCTTTTAAAACAGCAACAAAACTGTAGGGTACTCAGGAATACATTTAATGAAAAATATATTAGAGCTTTATGATACAAATCATAAAACTCAAAAGCATCAAGTAAAGACCATTCTCATAGGTGGGGACAATTCGATATGACAAAAGTGGCAATCTTCCCCAAATTAATAAAATCAACTCCATTCCATTCCAATCCAATCCAATCAATTCCAATCCATCAAATCGATTCAATTCCAATGATGAAACCTGAAAACCCGACCCTAAAATCTCAGGGTAGAACAGAGCTCAAAGAAAAGCCGAGACAACGTGAAGGAGGCACAGGTGAGGCAGCCGCCCCCCGGGATGTTGTGCTTAGTGAAGGGAGCGGCAGCAGCTCGGACGCTGTGCGGTGCTCCCGGAGGACCTGACGGGCCAGAGACAGACCTACACGTGTGCAAGGAAGGCTGACGTGTGACATTTCGTCATCTGAAGAACAGTTTAAGAATCGAGAAATGGAGTAAGTGCTATGAGGACAATCAACTGCCCAGATAGCCAAAACAAATGGGTCCCTATGCCTGTTCAATGACAAAACAATCTGAGCTAGATTAAAAACTGTATGTATGATCAATGGTATAGCTTTTAGAAAAGAATCACAGAAAAATATATGGCCTCAAGGTAGGGAAGAACCTCTTAAACAAGATACAAATGCATGTCATTAGGAAAAGGATGATACACCTGATTATGTAAAATATAAAACTTTTGTCCTAATAAGACATACCATAAACAAAGATAAGGGCCAACCAAAGACTGGGAAAAATTATTTATAATACATCTAAAAAATAAATGATTAGTATCTCTTAAAAACATAAGAAAGAAGGAGACACCCAATAGAAAGCTGAGTAAAGGAGGTGAATAGGCCAACCAGGGGAGAAGAAACCAAAAGTGCAGTGCACAAATGAGGGACTATGAATTAAAATGATTATCCACACTTACCAGATGGCCAAAAAGCGAAGTCTAATAAGATAAACCATTATTTGAAAAGTGGGAGGTAAATATGTTTACCCACTGTGGAGAACAACTTGGCAGGGTCTCGTAAAGCTGAAAATGCAGGTGTCCTACCACCAGGACCCCAGGCAGACACCCCAGGGCTCTCACTCTGTTCTGTGTGATGCAGAGAAACCCAGTCCACACTGCAGTGCAGTTCACACGAGCACGCACGCGCACACACACACACACACGCACACACAGGTACGACTTTACCTTATTGCTTGCAATGCACTGTGTCACTTTGTTTCATTTTTTCAAATGCTGTTTGTTACCCACAAAATTGATTTCATAACCCCTGCCCTAAAGAAGTCCTTGTACATGCACACAAGGAGTCATACATGTTCCACCCACAGCAATGGAGTTTGCAATGCTAAAAAAGTATAAACCATTTAAATAACCTCAACAGGAAAGTAGATAAAATGGATTATGGAATATTCATCAATTTAAAACCCAGGGCTTTCAATGAGCAAATGAGCTTCAGGTAGTGACATGGATACATCTCAAAAAAACATAATATTATGTCCAAGAAAAACTATATGCATAGTAAGAAAATATACTGCATGTGGATATATACATATATGTATAGTATATGAAAACATGCCTGAAGATAATAAAAGTAAAATTCTTTGCACCAAGATGACCTGAGTGGAGGGAGGAAGAGGGGCAGGTGATAGAAGCACAGTGAGGGGTCTGAAGTGCTGGTGACATGGGGGAGAGGCCTGTGATCAGTCCTTGGTCTACCCCAGGGGACTGCTTTATCACTGATATTGTTTACAATGGTCAGAACATGGCAATTGAAAAAAGTAGGCTGATTTTTTTTAACATTTCTTATTTTTAAAGATTTTCTTTATTTTTAGAGAAAGGGGAAGGGAGGGAGAAAGAGAAGGACAGAAACACCAATGTGTGGTTGCCTCTTGAGCACCTCCCATCAGGGACCTGGCCCGCAACCCAGGCATGTGCCCCAACTGGGAATCGAACCAGCGACCCTTTGGTTCTCAGGTCAGCACTCAATCTACTGAACCATACCAGCCAGGGCAAAAGTAGACGGATTTTTTTAGACAACTTGATGTTTGTTTCTGAATTCTCTACACTGTGCATTTCCTACTGCCCACACTCAGGGCAGACCAGCCCCCACCTTGATATGCCACCCACCAAAAACAAGGCAGAAAATGGGAAGCTGCATGGAGGTATGAGTATTAGCTACATTTTTGTGTGTGTGATTAAAATATTCCACTGTGTGTGTCATATATATGTAATCTTACGTCTATTGTGCCTGTGACCAGAAAAGCCAGGATGAGGTACTTTCAGAGCCCCATTATACACAAGGTCAAAACAGCTGCCTTTCTTGCCTCATCTCCTTTGATAAATGGGCACAGTAACATCTCCCCATCCCAGGAACATGGAGCAGATCGAACAGACAACACACATGAAAGAGAGAATATGGTGGCAGGGAGCAGCCCAGCACGTGGCCTCTGGCCTGCCCGAGGAGGGGTGTCTACTCAGGGGACATGCCAACACCCACGGAGGAGGCGCAGCTGGATCCATCATACACCAAGCACCAATCTCCTTCGTCCCTCGCATGGCCCTGCATGGCTGGCGGCATCATCTGCATTACAGGTGGGGAAACTGATGCTCCAAATCATTTTCCGAGGGCCGCCCAGCTCGCGGGTGTCGCCGCTCCTGTTTGAAGCCAGCCTTCCACCTCGGACTTCAGGCAGAACTCTTCCACTCTGCTGTAAGCACCTGCAACAAAAAGACCGCCCCGACCCCAACCCATGCCATCCCCATTCCACCCTCCACCATTTGATAATCACCTTCCCTCCCTCTGAAAGATTTGCTTCTCATCGGTGTGGTATGCTCATCAAAAACCATAGTCACTCTATCAAAAGTATAATGTTTGCTTCAAAAAGTGTGCCTGGTCACGAGTACACCCAGTGCCATTGCAACTAGTGGAAAACCAACTGAAGCCTGCATAGATTTAACCAAGAACTCCTGAGACACGGGGTCACTAAAATTCCCACGCGAAGGATAGCATAGCAAAGTCCTTCCTTACACGGGATCTCTCAGCCCTTGAAACCAGGACAAAGTCGCGAAAATGCCTTGTGCATAATCCCCTACAGAAAACTGGTGAGGACTTACACAGTTGGTGGCCGTGACTGAAGGGCAAGGGACAGTCACCTGAAACAGCTTTCAAAAAGAGGCCAGAAGGCAGTTTGTGAGCCAAGAGGACTGCAGGGACCTAAACCCCATCTCACTGCTCCTGATTATTTGTATTAACGTATTTTCTTATTTTCTGTACTTCTGATGCTCTGGCATCTGAGGCCTTACTGACTGGGAAGAGACAGCCCCTCCCAGGGCTAGTCAATTCTTAAAAACAGCAAAAACTAACAGGGAAGTGTGCCTTTCAACACAAACCAACCGATCCAAAGCCCACAGTCCAAACCACCTCCTTTATCTGGCTCTTATACTACAGGAGGCAGTATTCCCTTGCCCTAATCACTCCAGGACCAGGTACCAGGCAGGTAGAGACAGCCCTCTGCCCCGCGGCCCGATGAAATTATTTGGACTAGCCAGTCTTAGACGGGCTTACCTTGCCTGGTCCGCTCCTTACCACAAAAAACACAAGGAACCCATGCTCTCCCCTCCCTCCATCTGTCTCCTGACCACCTGGCACTTCCACGTGTGGTCTAGCAAGCATGATATGGCATTCCCCCAACCTGTATTTTTGGTGGCAGTTGCCTCCTGATGGATGGTCCCACCATATCTGTATAATAATATCACCCAATGCCCTGGCCAGGGGGCTCTGTTGGTTGGGGCGTCATCCTATACAC
>PVKM010040505.1:0-13438 GCA_004027735.1 Carollia perspicillata
GTGAAAAAAGAAGCGTTTCATTAGGTGAAGAAATCAAAAGCTGCAAATGAATTTCCTAAGTAACATTTGTTCTGTACTTTTTTAGGGCTTGTTCTATATTCACAACAGATTTTGAGCAAACCAGATCAAAATCATGAGACGTTTTGAAAGAATCATGCTTACTTGATAGTTTTTAGATGTTAGTGTTTTCAGAATAGTGATAATTCAAACATTTCCAAAAGGAGAATAAAATTGATAAATTGAAAGTGATTTTGGTAGTGCTATGAAAAGCCTTAAAAATGTTCAGATCCTTGAATCTTACTAAGAAAATAACTGCATAAATCAGAAAAAATAATGGCAAAACATTAACATTGATTGCCAATGGGTGAAAGGTTCTGAATGATTTTTTTTCTTCCCCAGTTCCATTAAATTTTAATTATCTATGATAAGCTTATCTAACTTGGATAATCAGGGGGAAAGTAAATGAAAAATCCATTCCTTTCAACCTAATAATTTCTCTAAAGGAGATTTCTTTTCAATTCTAAGAGTTCAGTTGAGGAAAACATTAATCAAATTAGGCAGCACCAAACCAGAAGTGGTTAGGCGTGCTCTGCTAGCAGGAGTGTGGGGACAGACTTCTACAGAGAAAACCGGAAAGCAAAGTAAGGAAATGACTAATTGGCTACAGTTTAAAGCCTAGTTGGCTGCTTGTGGTTGGTTGTCCTTAGTATTTTGGTTTTTGTAACCATGCGGCACCTATAGGCCCAGACTCGGGTTTGCCACAATAAAAATGTTTAGATTTTGGTAGGTCACCATGGCCTAAAAGAGCCCCATCAATTTAATGGCCTCCTTGTTTAACAAATTTAATAATTCACCTTTTGATCATCTTCTCGTATGTGGGAGATGGACCCAAATTTTGGTATTGGTGCCATCCATTCTCCATCACCATCACAGTTAAGGTGCTCTTTTCTCATTGGGAAACTCATAAGGTGTGATGCCGGGTCCATGGAAAATTTGTTTTTGCTGTTCAACTCATTGTTTAACTTATTTCTGTTTCTCCAGGTATAGTGAGACCCTCTGATGTACTGCTGATGGCTGCAAAATAAAAACTGCGTTTAAAATCTCTGAGAGATCACAGCATACCAGAGAGACTACAGTGATAACTGTTGGGAGGATGATGCCAAGAGATTTAGGGATACTCCTTAGCCAGGGCCCCCCAGGAACCAGACCAGTGGGTATCCAATAAGTCAAAGAATGTACCTGACAACACATCAATAGTTTAGCCAAGGGGCTTGTTTGTTAATTTTTGTATTTGCTCCAACACCAGAAGCACTGACCCAAGTACAGCACACAGAATTTGCTATGGTACAGACTGCTCCTTGTTCAGCCAATAAGCAGTCTAAAGCAACTCTCCAATCGAAAACTGCTGTAGCAGGAAAGTCGACGGGCCTCTGTTGTACAGCTAGGGCCTAGTAGCATCAGCGACCGTTGCCAGGGTTAAGGAACACTGTCTTCTCACACATTTAACAGAGAGAAAAAGCAAATAGCAAAAAAGCAAAAGAAATAAAGTTTGAATATTGGAAGTGAAGGTCTTCACACGTGATTTTCCAAGAGCTGCCCACCTCAAAATGCCATCTCCTGGGAAGGACACTCTCCAGTCAAGTTTTATGTTAGATCTCCAGCTGGTGTGCAGTTCCAAGAGTCTGGAGGAGCCCCTTTGAATTGAGGGATGTGGACACAAGAAGACTGGTCATCATCTGGATAGTAAGGAGGACCTGGTATGGTCCCTTTCCAAGAACGTTCAAGGCAGTCTTTGTTCTTAGAGAATCCAAATCAGAAGGGTGAGAGAAAATTGGAAACATTAGTATGGAGAGTTGTAACCGCATGTTTGAGGAAACCGGAATGCAGGACCCAGTTCGACTTACAGGCAAAACCAAAGATAATGAACAGGACTAGAATCTGATATCCACAAGGTTGTGTTGTAATTCCCTATGAAACACAGTTTTTTCCTCACAATCATGCCCATTTCTATCAGGGATAATCACAGGAAAACTAATTTGTTTGCAAAGTCAGCGCAAACAAATTAGTTTGCTGATTAATTTAAGCTTGGCTGATTATTTACTTAACATGCAGCAAGAATAGTGATTGACAATATAGGGTCTTTGAAATTCTTTTGGTGGAACTTTTCATAAGGAATCTTAGGTTAGACTTCTAAAAGCCTCTCCAGACTAGGAAACCAAGCCAAGAACTCACCCTAAGACTTCTCCAGGAACACAGATTCGGGTGAATTTCTCTCTTCTTGAGGTTCCTGGATCTGCTTTCTTTACCTCTCGGAAGCCACCAAGACTCCTTCCTATAGGCAAGGGGTCAGCCTCTTCATCCAAGGAGCTTTTACCAACAAAATTAATCAAACTTCATTTCTTAAAACTGTCCTGTCCTGTCATAGCTGATTTTACGCGTATTCCCAAATATGACATTCCAGTCAAAGCTTTGGTAATATAACCTGTGTTTCCAATTGCGTTCTATTACAAAGAGAATGAAGTCTTATTGACTCATGCAGTCCACCATATTCTCATGAAAATAAAAATATGCAATACGTTTCTGAATTCTGGAGGGATCAGGTAGGGAGAAAAAGTAAAGGCTTCAATTCTGTTTACAAAGCATACTTTTAAAAATTACTGTAAATGATAGATAGCTTCAATGTGGGAGAAAAATTAAGGAATTAGCAATGCTTTCAAAAAAAGTTGTAAAAAATGTGCAATCATCTTATCATTTCATTGAATCCCATGTTATTACTTCTTATTCTGCTTGAAACTAGTTTTTCTAACAGTTCTGAAAATTCTCACCCAATTCACTTTTTTAATCTTGAAGGTATTAGAAACCTATATTCTAGAGTATTTGTCGGAGTCCTTTCTATGAATCTCTCTGAAGATGAAACACCTTCGCAAAAGCATCAGAATAAAATAACAGCCTATAAATGACAAAAAAAACCTTTTATTTCCATAAAAAAATGGCCATAGTTATAGATTTGATGACAGTTTATCTGATAAGGAAATGCAGTTATTTCTGTGGTGTAAACTAATTTAGGACAATAATTGAACAATGACAGCATTGACAAATTTCTAGAAACTTAAGAAATTTTTTAGATTATCTATATTAGTAACATACCCACATATCTATAACCTAAGAAGGTTTATCATCACTTATTACTTGGCAATGCTTCCCGCATAATTTAACATACCAAACAAACCTAATCATTTTAACATCTCCTTTTTACAAGGTAAGAAACAAATCCTTTGAGATTTTCCATGGGCTCCCTTAAAAGCCTCAAATTTCCTTTGAGGTCAAAAAAGCTACATTTAGAATTTGATTTGGGGAAGTTGTCAAAAATGTCAAAAGGTTTGAACGTAAGTGACAAAAGTTTTTAAAGCAGATACAGAAGGTTACACAGTGGTGAACAAAACTTAGCTCTTTTAAGTTTGTGAGAAGATAGGGTTTTCTTAAGTTATCTAAGACGTAATAAAGACAAAGTGAAATACAGGAAATTACTTTAGTAAAGACACAGAAATCGCTGCTTTCCAAGTAGATTACCCAAAAGGTTAAAAACAAAAACAAAAACTGTCACAGTTTCCTATCAAGGTCAAAGCAATATTCCAAGAAAACATTGTCCTTTTGACAGAAGGTTAAATTCTAATTTTGTAGCAGTGTACTTTTGATATGAAAGCTCATTCTTTAAAGACTTAAATAAATCCATTCCTATTTAAGTCACCTTGACTGTGCACAAAATTCCTTTTTCAATATTCATTTTCCAGAAACCTTCTACAAAGGTTTTTATAGCCATCCAGGTTTCATCCTACGTTTTTCTCTCATTCTGCAACAACTGGTCTTTCCGCTGGCTTACATGCTTTTTATACATGGCTCTTTCCAAGGAATTTTAATTACATATATGAATTACAATTCCTAACCCTAGAATCCTTTGTTCCTAGTGAAAGTGAAGAAGTAAGCAGTGAGAAATGCCTATTACACTAGCATTGCAGGGATTGGCAAGCTTATAAATACACTTCATGATTTCTGGAAGTATATGATTCCTCACAGTAAAATTTTTAATGTGGCACAAAACCCGTTTACTAATAGACCTAAATATCTTTAATTACTCTGTAAAAGGAAGCCAAAAGTAGATAAATCTATGTATAATAATTAATGTTTCAGTATTTTATCTTATTTGCAAATGATCTAGATATTCAATGACCATCCATTATTTAACTTACCTCAGGATAACTTTAAGCTTTCAAGTTACCAAAAAGATTTTGGAAACTATCTTATTTTCAAGATTTTATTTATTTATTTTTAGCGAGGTGGGAGGGGGTAGTAAAAGCGGGAGAGAAACATCAATGGGTGGTTGCCTCTCGTGCGCCCCCTACTGGGAACCTGGCCCACAACCCAGGCACATGCCCTGACTGGGAATCCAACCAGCAACCCTTTGGTTCACAGGCCAGGACTCAACCTACTGAGCCACACCAGCCAGGGCTGGATACTATTTTAAGTAGATACACCATAAAACATAATTATTGTTGAAAAGTCCACTTATAAAATTTTACTTTCATCTATTTAATTTCCTTGTTCTAAACAATTATGTTTAGATTACTCATGAAAATTCCATGAGATATTAAATAGCTAACCATCATTTCAATTTATCTTTCTTGCTAACAAATTCAGCAATAGAGATAAGCTTATTTGACTTTCAATAAAACTAGGTAGAATAAAAGTATTATATTTAATGCTATTAACTCTCAACACATGCCTGTTTTAATTAAACTAACAAGCTTAAACTACCTCTTATTTACCAAAGATTTATCCTAGATCACATGATCTTGAAAAACATTTCAGTTAGCTTCTATATTTCTAGGAGAATATTTGATTTATGTAAATTGCTTGTTTGTCTTTAAGCCAATTAAAAAGAGCTCTTCACAAATTAATTTTGGTGATATCACCTGGGGGTAGGAAAATATCACATGTCTGTAGCATACATACTTAGACATACATAAACATGCAGACAGGTGTGGAGATCTTACAGCTTTTGTTTTTAAATTTTAGCCAAGAGACAGGTATGATAATGCAGAACTCACTACTTTATAAAAGAACAGTTTAATACAAAGTGTGTTTCTGGTGGGTAGAATAAGTTCAGATAGCTAAAGGTTTTAAGTAGCATTCGTGCAAAAGATTTTTAGGATTTTTCATTCTCCTAATTTCCAAATAACTTCTTGGTTTTTTGCTGATCAGAATTATATCCCTGAAGTTTGCACTTCAAGAAATGACTCTGTGTCCCTGGAGAAGAGCAGGTGGAATGGTCACATCTCAGAGACACAGAGAAAGGATGTAAGTTTCTCTCCAAAGGGCTCCTCCCACCCCTCGAATCCAGGTCTACAATGTTCGCTAGCCCTTTGAGACCAACAGAGATCCAGGGATTGGTAAAAAGAATAGATGAGCTTTGGATTGTCTCTAAAGCCAAATGTCTGTTTTTATAAAGACTTGATTTGTACAACAACTATAGTTGTTTTTAACTCTTCAAAGAATTGGATTGCAGCCTGAGTGACATCAAGAGCTAACCCAGCCGTCCAACTACATTACCCTCAGTTTGCTTCCTTACATCAGGGAGGCCTTCAACTAAGATGGAAAGCAAAAGGGGGCAAATACATGGCGAAGGGAGGAGACTAGACTGTAGGTGGTAAGCACACCATGCAAAACACAGATGATATATTTTAGAGCTGTACACTTGAAACGTATCCTTGAATACTTAAATACTTGAAACGTATTTAACCATTGTCACCCCAATACATTTAACTTAAAAAAAGATCCCTATCTTCTAGATTTAGACCTGTGCTTCTTTGGAATGTTTTAGTGAATCTCCAATAATGGCTTCAGAACCTTTTTCTTTCCCTCTAGGCTCAAGTTTTATTTTAGTTTAGGGAAGAAGGTTTTAAAAAGAAGTTCCTATCAGACTCTGAACATCAGCTTCCCATTTGGCCAACTTCTGACATAGAGCTACTTTAAAAAAATTCTTTCAACTGTCTTGTCAGGTTTTACTGGGAGAAACAGTTAACATTCCTGGCAGTAGACACAAAATCCCCAAAGAGGGTATGAAAGATGCTGCCTGCCAAAGGTACAGAGTGACTCCCAAAGGTGATCAAAAAAAGAAAGACTTAGACAATCCCCGAGAGTTGACAATAGTCAGTAGGACCCTACCTACAAATGGAGTGCAACCCACATTTCTGTCCAGCCACATTTTGGGGACCCCCAACCTGGCAGTTGCCAAGCAAAGCACTCAGGACACACAGTGAGACCAACAAGAAGGCAATCGCTCTCCCTGGGAAAGAAAGTATCAATAACGAATGTTTTTTCCTGCTAATCTGAATTTGGAAGGGAAGGGACATGAAATTCCACTTTCCTGTCCCAATCAGGCATCACAGAGATCTGGGCCAGCTGACTTTGATAAGAATTCTTAACCTTCCCTGGCCTCAGCCAGCTTTCCCAGGATCCTGTCTGCAGGCTCGGGAGAGAGTGGAGTGTCCCAGCAGGTCTCACACTAGCCCCCAAAAGCTGGGGCCACACGCTGGACCCAGTCCCGTTGAAGTTGGAGGCAAGCCAATCCTGGACTCAGTCCGGTTTCTAAGTCGGATCCAGTCCGACTCTGGCAGTTTCCAAAAAGAAATGCTCAAAGCTCATGTAACTCAAAAGCTGTGGAACAGAACCCAGGACCTGAGAAGCGCTCCCTCACAGCCTCCGGAAGCAGGGAGAAAACCCTGAGCTCAGGGGCTCACCAGGCACCCACTCCTGGTTGCCAGTTGCCCCTGGAAGTTGGTGGAGGTCTCCCTCAGTTCCCTCTGCTGACACCAGAATTGTTCAAAGACAGACAGAGGCATATTAAAAATGTTAAGAGTTTATTTGCTCAAAAATTGATCAAATTGGGCAGTGCCAAACCAGAAGCAGTTAGGAGAACTCCCAAGGAAATAAGTTTAAATGGAGAAAGATATTTATATAGATAAATGTGTTCTCCATAACATTATTCATAATTGAAAAAAACTGAAAAAGCATCTTCAATGTTCAACAGTAGGAATTCTATAATGTGAAAGATTATGTAGTCTTTTTTAAAGACTTACAAAGAGTTCGAAATAATATGCAAAAATAGTTATGATACAAATTAAGTGGGGAAAGGTATAACACAACTTTTTTTTTGTCCTGTGATTCATAATTCTGTACGCAAAACTGTATAGGAGAAAAAGACTCAAGGTAAATACGTTAAAATGTTAACAATGTTGCTAAGAAGGTGATTAGTGATTTATATTTTTTCATACTGCTATGTATTTTTCTAAATTTCCCATGAGCTAGTATTGATTTTAATATTAGAAAACACAGTACTTTTTTAAATAAACTATATCTAACATTTTAAAGTCCAGATGAATGTATGCAATTTGCTGGAGAAAATTAAATCTTCAATGTTTTGCCATTGGTCCTTTGGTCGAATTCAAATAATAAAAACATATTTTATTGTTTAAAATGTATTTTTACATTTACATTTACACTTAAATACAAAAAGAAATGACTTTGACTTAAATCAAACTTAAGGTAGAATCATTGACTCGCCACTGTACCCACTTACAGAAAATTTTGATGAGTTATTGAAAGTAGAGATGATTTGTGTAACCAAATCAATCCATTTATAATCTCATTTTGGGTCTCATTAGTTTTTAAAAGCTCTCATGTACATCTAACCAAGTGATTAGACATAGTGTCCCTGGTGGTAAGACAAACTGACATTCTGTGTCACTTAATGCGATGAGGTGTCCAACCAGGGCATTCTTGCTGATGACAGGCACTCCTTACAGTCATACTGGGACCGCAGAACAAATAATCAGCCCCACTGATGAGATCTTCTGGTCAAAAATGTTTAATATTCATCTGATCAAGACTTTAGACCTAACTTACAGTTTCCAGGAAGCACAGGAGCTAGAAGAATGAGCTAAATGACCCTAAGAGGAAACAATCAGATAGATGGACAAAACTACGGTGTGAGACATCCTACAAGAGACCCAGCTGGTCTCACCAAAAAGTCAGTATCCTGGAGGGAAATGCTGGGGTGAGAGGAATGTTTTAGACTTAAAGAGATATAACCAAGCATAATATACAAACCTTGGTCAGTTCCTGGAGAAACCTGACTCTAGAGTTGGTATCAGCTGCAACCAGAGAATTATTGTTAATTTTCTTAGGCAAAATAATGCTATGTGATTATGGGGTAGAATGTCCTTTCTGTGGGAGATAAATGCTGAAATATTTAAGGTGAAGTATCATGATGTCTGCAATTTATCATGAAAAAGTTTACACGTGCACATATATGAAGTAAAAATGGAAAATGTTAATAATTCTTAATACTTGCTTACTATACTATTCTATTTTTTTATGTTTGAAATGTTCATAATAAAAATTGGGGACAAATAATGCTCTTACAAGAATATTCACAGAATCTAGGTTTGCTTCTATGCATTTTGATTTAGACCCTAGTATATTCTAAATCTTTCTAAAAGTAAAGTTTTTATCCTATCCTGTCTGATGTCATTCACTGGACTTTATTTTTATGTGTACTTTGAGATTTGGGAGATTATATTAGATATGTGTCTTGATGAAAGAAATGTGCAATTATTGCAAATTAAGTATGAACATTATCCTTTAGTGATCTTTCCACATCTATCATTTCTAATCAGAGTAGGGCTTATAAATTAAACATATCCTTTTAATTTGCTCATACATTGCTGTGTGGAGAGGAGAGTGTGTTATGTGTATATATTTAAACTCCAATCTGACACTCCCTTTTGAAATATTGTCATGGCAGAAAATTATTAATCATTTGTAGAGAGTTGTGAGAGTTCATGGGACATTGTAAAAAAAGAAAAACAAAGTCTAAATTTACAATACTCCCACCTGCCCCCACAATCAGACCAGAAATGTCCACACCAGTGCTTTAAGAGACCCTCAGACCTCATGTTTTCCAAGGTTGCTTGAGCTCTTCAGGAATGGGTTTTGCATTATGGATCTAGGTGACATGGGACAGAGTCTGGTGGCTTGTCCCAGTTGTTTCCCCTTGTGACAATGTGAGGAGTAGCCAGCCCACTCAAAGCGTGGGATCAAGGAGTTCTGACTAGAAGGTAGGACATTTCTTTCCATGCCATCATTGCCCAAAGTATGACCCACAGAGCTCAAAGTCACTTCTTGAAATAAATGTATCCCTAATAAAATAAGTTTGGGAAATGCTGGGCTAAGCTAGGTTACACTGATTTCTTTGTTGCAAGATGTCCCAGATTGTTAAGGATGCTAATGTACTAGGTCAATCTTGACTTGGGGAAACACCATTTCCAAAATGTAGGGCCCACAAAACTCTTTTTATTGTTGGAATTCTATTTCATAGGATCAGTGTTCTGAGAAAAAATAGCCTTGGCAATGCTATTCTAAGATACTTGCCTGCTTAAAAATTCTCCCCACCTCCTACTCTCATCCTCTTCATAGTAAAAAACAGCTACTGCTATTGAGCATTTTTGCTATATTTGAGAAAGGTATTTCACAGATGGGAAAACTGGAAACTAAAGCTCAGAGAGGTTCAATTGCCTGCCCAGGGTCCCACAGCCATGAAATGCTAGTCATCCTCACCCAGGTTCGACCCCAAAGTTCATGCTCCTCACCATTAATAATGCTTTGCTCACATCACTAAATGGACCACATGAGAGGAACATAGTCAATTCTTAAAAGTGGGACAAAAAAAATGCTTTTAACCGGTCTAGTCAAAATCTAAAACCCATCACAGACTTCTGAATATATGACTATTAAGGCCTCTCCGTGGCTGGCATGTAACTTAGCCACCTGTGCGGCTGGTTCACTATGCTCTGCCTCACAGGAAACCCCACAGCTGGCTTTGAAATCTAACCACCTGCATTATCTGTAAATCACCAGAATGGAGAGATAAGCCATCTTCCTTGTCCTTCGAAATGCCTTTTCCTCATTGCCTCTGAGCAGAGCTGGCACAAGCCTTGGTATCACAGGCCAATGGCCGCACGTCAGAATGCAAAGGGGTGGATCCCAGAGGACCCAGCCGAGGGGAAGGGTAGTGGAAAAACATCAACCATGCCAGGTACCCTGGGCCAAAATCTGGGACCGAGTTAAATATTAATCACTTGGGATTAGTCTACCATCGCAAAGAGTCTGTCCCTGCGGCCCCCGGTTTGCTGGCTACAGAATAAGGAACTAATTTTTCTAACTCAACGCTCACTTCTGACTTACTCTACATTCCTATCAGACAGAAAGGACAAAGAGATCTTAGACACCGCAAAACTCTGGTCCTGAGTTTTCTCTGCCCCACCACTCCCCAACAGAAAAATGATGTAGTCTACATATCCACTTTGCTACTGGCATTGTTTAAATTTCCAGGAGCAACATTAACACAGCAAAAAGAAACAAGTGAAATTCATTTTAAAAGCATTTAATCCAATCCAAAACTTTATCATTCCAACATGTAACCCAACAGAATGATATGCATAACATATTCTGTATTCTTTTTTGCTTACTCAATCTTCAAACTCCTCTATGTATTTTATATTTAGAGCATCTCAATTAGGTCACTTAACTTTCTATTAGAAATACTTGATCTGTATTCAGATTTTATGAAATTTATCATTGATGAAGTAGATTCACATACCCAAGTTGTTCCAATCATACTTAAAAGTTTTCCAGTAACTGTGTTGAGCATCAGTTTTAAAATGTGTAAATTAAATGAAAATTTTAGTTTTTTATTCACAATAAAATTCCAAGTCTCAGTAGCCACAAGTCATTGTGGCTAACACTAACACAAAAGTTTTTAATGGGGGTCAGTAGTGCCCCCTACAGGACATTCTGGAAATGTGGGGACATATTTATTTTTCAGTACTGAACTCACAATGAATGAACACCACAGATACTTAGTGGGTGAGACCCCAAGGATGTGGACATTCGGCGATATAAAGTGTAGTCCTGAACAACAAGAAACTGTCCCACACCTCTGATTCTCGCCTAGGTAAAATACCTGTTTACAATGATCTGAACCTAGAACCTCTTCGTTGGTTGGTAGGTTGGTTAGTTGGCTTATTGGCACAAGTAGGGCACTTTGCTTTCCTATACAACATATTTAGGGAGACTTAAACTGCATATAAATTAAGGAAAGTTTGTACTTTCTTTTATTCAGAGCTCTACCAAGAACTGTCTACCATTCTAGACAGTTACTTCACAGACTGAAATGCTGCTGTTATGTTAGAGAGCATCCGTAGCTGTCACATTCACTGTGGGACCAGACTTAGGCAGAGCATCTGACTACTGCCTGGTATCCTCTAGCGAAACCAACCCCACGCATTAGCTATTAAAACATGTATTTTATTATCAATTACTCGCCTTTTATTTCTCTTTCTATTAGAGCAAGGGTGTTGTATGATTGTTGAAGTTTTATTTGTAGGTGGACTATTTAATCTATTGATTTCATTCCAGAATACTAAAGGGGTCTTATGAAATAACTGTTACTAAAAGCATGCGTGTTTCAGAGGGGTTGAGAGCCACTGCTTGAGAGAGAAGCAAAGCTAGTGGAAGCCGATGAAGGCTGCCACCTGCAGGAAAGAGAGAGAACTGAGACTGCCTCCCAGAACGAACCAGAAATGGGTGCCACTGAGTGACCCTATAGAGGACAGGAAAGAGCTGACTCAGTTAAATGTGTACTCTGCACCCCCTCATCCCAAAGTACTGCGCTAGGAGACTGGCTGTGGCAGTGCTCCCCAGGAGCTCACAGGCTAGTGTGGGAAAGTCTGCGGAACTGGGGACTGGGGGATCAGTTCAAGTGTGCGAGAAGAATCAGCCAGTCAGAGATATCAACAGTGTGAAGCAAATGGTCAACTGGTCAAGCCTCTCTGCTAGCAACATGTCCAGGTTCGTTCACCTAGGAAAATGCAGCAAGACTGCTAGGTTTCCTGCACATATATTTAGTTATTTTCTCAAAATTTGTAGCAACTTAGAAAATCTATATAAAAATTATACAAGTAATACATGAATATAGCCTTTTATGGGATAGAGTTTTGAAATTTACAGAGGTATAAATAATAAAACAAAAAGGTCTCCTTCACCCTTCCTAAAAAAATACTATTACTATAAGTCCAGAATATAGCCTTCCCAACATTTATGCCTTTATATACATATGTATGCAGTTTTATTGTTTTTAAAACATAAATGAAGTTATAATATGTAAATTTGGACACATATTTGCAGATATAGGTATATTATAATACACTTATGTTTAATATATATACCAATAACTTTACAACTTAATTTTTTAATTTAAAAACATATCTTAGAGATTATTGTGTCAATACATACAGATCTTCCTTATTGATTTTAAGATGCCATACTAATTCCTTGTACATAATTCATTCACTTTTCTTTTAAACATATTTTATTGATTATGCTATTACAATTGTCCCATTTCCCCCCCTTCATTCCCCTCCACCTTGCACACCCCCTCCCACCCACACTCCCCTCCTTGAGTTCATGTCCATGGGTCATAAGTTCTTTAGCTTCTACATTTCCCATACTATTCTTGCCCTCCCCCTGTCTATTTTCTACCTACCATCTATGCTACTTATTCTCTGTACCTTTTCCCCCTCTCTCTTCCTCCCACTCCCCTGTTGCTAACCCTCCATGTGATCTCCATTTCTGTGGTTCTGTTCCTGGTTTAGTTGTTTGCTTAGTTTGTTTCTGTTTTTGTTTTAGGTGTGGTTGTTAATAACTGTGAGTTTGCTGTTATTTTACTGTACATGTTTTTTGATCCTCTTTTTCTTAGATAAGTGCCTTTAACATTTCATATAATAAGGGCTTGGTGATGATGAACTCCTTTAGCTTGACCTTATCTGAGAAGCACTTTATCTGCCCTTCCATTCTAAATGAAAGCTTTGCTGGATAGAACAATCTTGGATGTAAGTCCTTGCCTTTCGTGACTTGGAATACCTCTTCCAGCCCCTTCTTGCCTGTAAGGTCTCTTTTGAGAAATCAGCTGACAGTCTGATGGGAACTCCTTTGTAGGTGACTGTCCTCTTATCTCTTGCTGCTTCTAGGATTCTCTCCTTCATTTTAATCTTGGCTAATGTAACTATGATGTGCCTTGGTGTGTTCCTCCTTGGGTCCAACTTCTTTGGGACTCTCTGAGCTTCCTGGATTTCCTGGAAGTCTATTTCCTTTGCCAGATTGGGGAAGTTCTCCTTTATTATTTGTTCAGATAATTTCCACTTGTTGCTCTTCCTCTTCCCCTTCCAGTACCCCTATAATTCGGATGTTGGAATGTTTAAAGATGTCCTGGAGGT
Source organism: Carollia perspicillata (assembly GCA_004027735.1). Taxonomy (NCBI): domain Eukaryota; kingdom Metazoa; phylum Chordata; class Mammalia; order Chiroptera; family Phyllostomidae; genus Carollia; species Carollia perspicillata. The sequence goes on from PVKM010040505.1 coordinate 13,392, forward strand.
TCCTAAGCCTCTCCTCATTTTTTTTTTTTTTTTAATTTTTTTTTTTT
>PVKM010040506.1:0-13425 GCA_004027735.1 Carollia perspicillata
ATCTGCTATGCAGTGGAAAAGGTAAACAAAAATAAAATGACTTACCACCCAAGAGCCTCTCATCATGAAGTTCATGAGAACAGGAGTTCTGCTCACTGCCAGGGCAGACAAAGCTGTTAAACCAATGCTTCCTGCTAAGTACATATAGGTGGAATGAATTCTATCCTTCACATACTGGGGCCAGATTCTGTAAAGAAAACACAATATGGTTAATTTATAAGATTCTGGATGAAAAACTTTTGTTGACTCAGATTAGCTGGGAGGCCTTGGGAAATATCCTCTTACTGCTCTAAATCTTACTTACCTCATGGAAATGATGCATACATTGAAGTTACCACAAGCATTAAAGATATAAGATGTATAAGCCCTTGGCTCATGTACAAAGCAACATATTTTCTCCCTACTTAAATACATGTAACCTTAAAAAAGGATTATTTAGGTTTGATTAACTCTATGTCAAAACAAAAGATTCTATCTTTATTCATGTATATTCTACACAGCTGGAAGACTAGACATTCAACATTCCAAAAGTGGCAAAAGATAAGGATGAGAAGAAAATTGAAGCCTTTAATGTTGGCGACCACCGCCTCTGGTTCTTGCAGCTGTGACCCTCAGGCAGAATGGCCTGAGCAGAGGTGCAGTGCCAGAAGCTGAATGGGGCTGGAGGGAAGTGGCAGTAGGTTCCCAGGGAAAGGTGTCCCCAAACATGAACCCTTGTATGAGGTAAACAAACCTATTAATCAACTTAGGCAATTGTATTCTGCTTATCGAAGCATTTAGCTTTGGAGCCAGGCTGACCTTTACATACATAATTTATGCTTAACTCACGTCCTGCTTAGTATGTTTACATCACTTTGTTAGTTCTAGAGGACACTGTCTTTTCCTATGAGAAAGTTGTGCAAAGATTTATGTGTCAAGCGACACTTACTGTTGTTTTCACAAACTATGTATACTTTTGTACTGAGAACAGCTTTCCCAAGCTTAGGGGATGATTTATGATGAATAAGAATGACATGGCACATGGGGACAAAGCAAATGAAAGCCCTATGGCAAGACTGGTCAGGAGCACTCTTTTTACAGAGGGTTGCTCCCCCTTCCTCTCTCCAGGTAAAATCAGTTCTCCTTGTGCCTGGATAGTCTTTCATCTGCATCTTGGGAGACTGGCTGGGCCAGATTCCTGCATTTGAGGCTAGAACAGTTAGGGAACCGTTTACTTACACAGCCTTTTCGATTGCTCCAATCTCACTTGACATTCCCAAGCCATAGTAGCACAATGCTCCAAGACCAACAGCAGCCCCTCCAGCAATAAACCATCTTCCCATTTGATCAACTGTAGAACACAGGATGAATACAGGTTAACACTCTCATGTTTTGACTAAATTAAAATGCTGGTGGTAAGCCCTTCCCAATATGTAAGTGAGGGAAGTCAAACTATATACCATAGTTCTTTGTAATAGCCATAATTCGTATGTATAGGGATATAGAAGGAGCCTGGAAATTACCCATCAGAGGACCAGTGAAAAAAAGAACATTGCTGAAACATACGTATAATAATTAGAAAAATAATTAGCCTTGATTAACCTTTAATCTCACTCCAACAAAACTGAGGGTGGTGTATCTGTTGATGTGGGGAAACTTCTGTGAAATGTTATTTTACCGGTAAGGGTCTGGGATGTATTCTCATGACACTTAGAAAGTAAAGATGAGAAAGAAAAGTTAAATGTTATATCACATTTGTCTGAAGTGCAATTAGCAAAGATGGTGTTTTATATGGAATGAATGAATAAATAAATAAGGAACCAAAGAAAAATGGAATCAGTGTTTAAGCAGCTCAATTAAGGGAGAGGCTGCTCTTATTTTAGTATTGAGAAAGAAACAATTAACTTATCAAGGCTAACTGGATGAAGGTATTCATACAGATCATCTTACTCCCTTTGGACTAAATGTGTTCACTAGGAATGTTACTATTCTGTGGCCATAGGATTCATATAACTTGGTTTCTAGAGCCACCTTAGCCATCATAAATACCTTGAGGGATACCGATTAGGGATCTCTCCCACTATAATATATTAACATTTTGCAAGATGAAGGAGCAATAGTGTTCTCTGACTGGCTTTGGGTAATTAACAATCTAGCTTCTGAACTTGCAAAGCTGAAATCCAAACTGTGTAACAAATGGGTCTGCTTCCTGAGAGGCCTTATCGGGGCAGCTAGTTAAGAAGACTCTTCCTGAATAGCTAGGCTTTCATTAACATAGGTGTTTTGACAATTTATTCTTGATCTGAAACATGTACAAAAATATGCTTGAATAATGAGTCTATGCAACTTCAAATTAACTTCCTTAACAGACTGTACATATATAAATAATGGTGAAAGTAATATTTTTCACTGGAAGAATTGTGACTGGGAACCACTAAATCTAGTGTTAAGTATCATTTTTTTCTAGGTCATCAGATTCCCGACAATGAAAATAATCGCCCTTCTTCCCAGAAAATTCACATAACATAAATTTGCACATATTTTTAAGGAAGCTATTTATGGACTTCATTTAAAAACTAAAAACTGACACCTACTTTTAAGTATTTTTTCCACTGATGGTTCCATTGCTGCTTCCTTGAGTTCTTGGCCAGTTCTCCCACGTCGGATCCCAATTCTTGTTTTGCTGGCATATTCCTGATATACATGAAAACAAAGACATACACCAACCATAATAAAACGGAATGTTAATGACAAAATGAAAACAGGCTTTCGTTACACTAGAAAACTATATAAAGTAATATGACACTTTATACACATGTAATTCTACAATGAAAGTATGTTAACCAATCTAAAAAACTATATGGAGCCACTATATATACTCAGTGGATTGAGCATGTGCTGTGAAGCAAAGGTCGCCAGTTTGATTCCCAATGGGGGCACATGCCTGGGTTGCAGGACAGGTCCCCAGTAGGGGGTGCACAACAGATAACCGCACATTGATGTTTTTCTCCCTCTCTTTTCCTCTGTAAAAATAAATAAACAAGCCCTGGCTGGTGTAGCTCAATGGATTGAGCATGGGCCTGTGAACCAAACAATGTGGTTCAATTCCCAGTCAGGGCACATGCCTGGGTTGCAGGCCAGTTCCCAGCAGGGGATGCATGAGAGGCAATCACACATTGATATTTCTCTCCCTCTCTCCTTCCCTTCCCCTCTAAAGATAAATAAATAAAATCTTTAAAACAAACAAACAAACAAACAAATAAATAAATGAATGAAATCTTAAAAAAAAAAAACACAAAAAACAATCCTGTATGGAGACCCCATTTGTGCTCTATTTTCAAGGTGACTAATTCATTACAACTTAACTTCTTAGTTTAAGTTTCAGAATTGTTTATTTCACAAACTACAGATTTTATTTGTATCTATTATATTTCAACACTATTTAAAAATGTGCACTCAATATTAGCTACATTGCTTTTCATCTGGGAAATGGGCTCAGGAAAGGTTAACACAAAGCCAAAGGAAGGAATGAATACTACATATATTTTAGCTCCTTTTCAACAGTGAAACAGTTAACCCAAGAGGAAAAACCCTGTCCCTCCTATATTTTGTGTATTTCCTTATCCAGCTCACATGTCAAAATTTATATTTCTGCTTTGAATATTAGAAGAAGAGATATTGATTATCGATGGAAATGGATTTCTCTCTAACCTGACAGATTTCACTATTTCCTAAACAAAGGTGAAATAACATTTAGCAATGTCTATTGGCCAGCTGGTAATAATCCTAGGTTCTTCATGAATCTATGTATATCCTAGCTCTCAATCCCTCACAAACTACTCCAAATGAGAAACTGTAAGAGCTGTAAAGAAGGGAAAAATTTTAGTTACTTTTCTCTTTCACATAAAATAAAGATGAAACAGAATGATACCAAATTAGTGGGGAGAAAGCTATTTTGAGTCATCATCAGGGCTAATTGTTCCAGTAAATTACCTATGGTAGAGTAGGGAACGTCATACTATTTCCCTCCCCACCCCGCAAAGGTCTTAGGGGCACAAAGAGAGAGAAAACAATATAAAAACATTCAGATTATTTTTACCCTGCTGGGTGTTAAAAGCCATTGATTCTTCCTGATGGAATTCCTCACAATGGGGGAGGCCTTGGTGAAAGCTGGGTGGAAAATCCGGGAAGGTAGTGTCTGGAGACACACAAGTCTTGCGGCCAGCATGGTGGTGAACCAGGTTTACCAAAACCGATCTAAAATGCTAGTTAGACACAAAGACAAAAAAAAAAATAACCCATGAACCAACTGAGGAAATGACATGAGGGGTCCACAGATGAGGAGTCCACCACCTCAGCAGAAAAGATGGAATAAAGTGACCTTTTAAAATATTAATGATATACCTTCTGCATGTCTCTTGTTAAATTCAAGAAATCCATCCCACAAAACCCAGCTGGAGATGAATCACCAAATTAGGTTGGAACCCCAGTTTACACAGTAACAAAACATACAACTATGTAGGTTATGTAGCTAACACAGAGTGAATGTCTTAAGGGAATTTACATGGTGTGTAACTGCTTTTATAAATGTGGTTTTGACTTAAGAATTATACCAACATTCAATGGGAAAATTTAAAAGGAGACTCTATGGAGACTTGACTTGGGGTGATGAACACATAATACAACATACAGGTGATGCATTATAGACCTGTACACCTGAAACCTATATAATTTTATTAACCAATGACACCTCAATAAAATCAATCTAAAAAAACCTCTGTAGTATAACTTTTGAGCTGAGGAAAAACGTCGTCCAAGGAATAGATGACTAACTCTTCAAGGTCATACTGCACTGCAAGGTTAAAAGACATCAGTGAAAACCAAACAAATTCCTGACAAACATGGCAAAAATCACTTCAACATTTGATATAAAATATACCAAGCTATTGAAACACTTGGGATGCATTTTAAAACGTAGATTCCGGAGCCTAACTCTGGTCCTAATGATTCAATCTCTAGGACGGGGTCGAAGGACTATATATTTTAGCTAGCACCCCAAAGCTAAGAGCCCTTACTTAAAAATAACTATCTCAGTGCACTTCCAGCTCTGCCCCAGGATCTATGTACACCAGGTGCAACAATGGGCATCTGTCCTTTGGGAAAATACGAAGTTCTTCTAGGTCTTTCGTGCTATTGCATCATCTCCGTCAGTCTTCACCTCACCGACTGGGAACAGACCCAGTTCAGAGTGGCTTCCGTGACGCCTAACAGAACAGGGTGAGAATATTGCTTCTGCTGCAAGTGTGTTTGACCTCTGAGACTCAGGTTCCCCAGATATACAATAGATACTCTGTACACTTCTGTGAGCATTAGCGAGCTCAGGCGCCTGGTCCAAGAGCAAGCTGACCCAGCTCACTAGACTCTCAAGAGAAACCGGCGACAAGCCTCCAGCGTCCCAAAGTCAACGCACACCCTACAACACCCCCGCCTCAGGAACCCTCTTATCTCCCGGCCGGCGGTGGTGCGGCCCAGCGGCGGGGATGACTCAGCACCTCCCTGTCAAGGGAGAAAACGGCAGCGAGGGGCTAGCCCCCGCTTGCCTACCGCCGGACTCCGCAGCCGCCGCCCCCATTCACAGCGTCACCCGCAGGACGATCCTAACGCGCCACCAGACTGTGACGCACCCCGCAGCGCTGCTGTCTCCAGCCCTCCCCAGGCGCACCCAGCGGGCCCCCGAGGGCCTGACTGCGAACGCGGCGATCTCCCGTGCCTGTCGGGTCAGAAGAGCGGTACCTCGATCCCCGGTCACCTTAACCGCACAATTTCCCTTCCGGGACAGCAAAACGCAGATGCGCCCACCCAGGCCGTCCTCCCGCCTCTTACGGTCTGCGTGCGCACTGTTCACCGACTCCTGACGCAATATCCGGAGAAGCGACCAACACTACGAACAGCCAATCACCAGCAGATCTCTGACAGAGGCGGGGCACAGTAGGAAGGAGGGGTTCCGGGCTGGAGTCCCGTGACGCAGGAGGGTTAGTGGGAACGCATTTTGGGTGCGTCAGGGCAGGTATTTGGGCTATCTTCGCTCTTGGTAGTGGAGCTGTTTGTTTTTGTCTTAACAGTTTCACTTGCAACAGTTACAAAAATTACTCAAAACTTGAAAGACAGTGGTATGAGAATTAAAAATTGTTCTGTTGGCCCGATCTGTAAAATGAGAAGTCATTACTCTGCTCTTCGAGGAGGTCGTTTTTGTTTTCTTTCACTCTTAACTCATTAAATATTTACTGAGGCTGTAACAGTGAAATGCTTACTTTCTCTGATGGCCTTCAGGCTAATAGCTGCTACAATAATGCTAATTAGAGGAAGTCTGCTTGAGGTTTGAGCAGCCCTTTGTCACTTTAGAGGTATGGAAATTTGCACAAAGTCATGAATGTTTTTCAAAGATTTAGGGGAGTCTCCAGAACCTGACCCACATCATCAGGAGTCAACTGCCTGACCAGGAACAAAGGGGATTTTTTTATTGTGTTTTTGTAACAGGGTGCAGCCAAGAGGGGGGCCCCAAAAGGATTTGGAATGAGGTCCAGAACTCAAGGTGTCCAGGAAATAATAAGATGTTCTCACCCCTTCCCTCCCACAGGTGTGAGATGGAGAAGGGGCAAATGGAGCAGGGCCATTAAAAGCTATTTTGTACAGCAACAGCTTTGCAGCCAACCTCTGGTATGGTCATTTAACATATCTATAACCTATAACTGGTTGCATAGATATGTTAAATAGCTGTGGCCATGCTCTGAGTCCGGGGTTGGAAGTGACTTCCACCCAAGACATAATGGGATAGGTCCCCTGAGTTACAGTTTTTGTGTGGGAGCTTGGAGAAGATTGGTTCCATGACATGGGGCCGCGCCTGCGCAGACTCATAATGGCAGCCCAGTAAACTTGGAATACAGCAGGAGTGCTGGCCAGTGTAGCTGATTGTGGGAGGAGTCGGAAATGGGGCTGCAAAGGAGGACTGGTGCCGGGATTTAAAACCCAGACATGGCAGTCATGTGAGGGTGAACCACGTGGCTGTGGCGGTGCAAGTAAAGAAAGCCACATGCTTCTGGCAGAGTGGGGATCCTTGCAGTCATGTGAAGGAGAGAGAGCCGTGAGGCTTCGCCAGATTGGGGAGCCCTGCAGCTTTAGCAGGGGGAACCACCATGTGGTTTTAGCAGAGAATCAGGACTTGGCTTTGCCAGAGTGGAGATCCTACCCTCTCCTCAGCTCTGGTGGAGGAAAGAATCATGCAGTTTTGACCAGAATGCAGACCCCTGCAGCTCTGGTAGAAAAGGACCAGCAGCTTTAGGGTGCTCCCTTTGGCCACATGGCCTGGGAAGCAGGAGAGACTTTGCTTGGGAAAGTGGGTACAAAGAACTCCTACTAGTAGAACATGAGAAGGTGCCACATGGCTTTGGATTAATTAGAGATCCTGCCTGGATGGCGACACAGCTGATGGTGCCAGTGGCCTGAAACATGGACATGTGCTTCTTTTTCTGAGTTATAGTACCCCAAATTAGGGCAAGGGGAGAAGAAAGTGCCGTGGGCGTCTATGGTTACCCTAAAGGACTTTGATATTTAAATGGGGACATTGGGTCACTACTTTAAGTCTGTATAGCTTTAAATAAACCTTTCCTTTCCTTTTCACAAATCTCTGGCATTGAGAGATGTCTTTCCTCTGGTGGCAGATAGACGAGCCCAGTAGGTGGTCCGGATGGTATTAGTATACCAATCCTCCGGAGTCCGGACCCCTGTGCTGTTCTGTAACACTTTTTGGCATCCCTGGGTGGGCCAAATATTGTCCCCCACCTTGGACCTCTGTTCTGTAACATTTTGCTTTCATTTTCGTAACACAAAGAAGGGGAGAAGAGGCAAAGGAGCAGGGCCCAACCATGTCCCTACAACAGCTTTTGAGGCAAACACGTCTGTCTGGATTTGTTTTGAAAATACAGTTTCAGAGACGTGTTTCAAGAAATGCCTGGACTATCAATCTCAGGGCAAAGACCTTAAAATGAAAACCTGTTTGCTACCCAGGGATCCAACAAGAGATACAAAACAAACCAGTTTGGAGAATGACCTCAGTAATTCAAGGGATAGGGCTCTAAAACTGCATTAACACAGAGAACCTTTCAGGAAATCAAGTTGGCTGCGACCTCACAAAATCAAAATCACCAAATAACATTTCCAATTGTAGAAGTGCTGGCTGGGAAAAAAAAGGACTTTGCATAAAGAGGAGGTTCACAAAATGCATGGGTAGGCATCCCTGCAACACCTGCCTCTTATTTCTGTGCTGAACAGATTCCCTGGATTGGAGCTCAAGTCTCTGGGGGACAGAGGGCCTGCTTGATGTGTGCCCCACCTGCCTGCTGGGCTTCTTTTCTGGCTGACCTCTGCTGGTACCTGGAATCCAGCCTTGGCCCTGGCCCACAAACGCCCCTTGTCACTCAGCCAGCACCCCAGATACCTCCACCTTTCTGCTGCTTCCACTGCAGCAAGCCACTGTGGCCAGCGACTTGGCCAGCACTTCCTCCTTGACCATGTCAATGATCTCTGGATTGTGCAGGTACTTGGTGGTGCTGCCACAGATGTAGCCCTTGGGTATCCACCAAATTGTCCCTGTCCCTGGATGTGCACATCGCCTCACGCAAGTTGATTGAAGTTCATCCAGTTGTCACAGCTTACCAGATGCCCACTGTACATCTCCCTATTTTTAAGGCCCATCTACATGGGGTGATTCCAAGATGTCTTCAGCAGTGACAACTGGAGCATGGTGTTAGCAGGGAACTGGCCTACTGGACACTTGCACCTCCATTGCTCACACCAGGAGCAAAGGGATTTGGATTTTGAAACTTTGTGCTCTTCTTTGGATCCATTTTGACACCTAGCTGTCTAGCTGTCTACTGCCTAGACCAACCTCTTGCCTTATCTCCTCCCTTCCCTTGACAATAAGAGATGCCTGAATCTTACTCTCTTAAATGGATTTGTGGGAGCTATAACACTCCTCTTCTGCAACTAGGCCTTCTTGATCAATAAATATTTTCTTATTCCAGATGTTACCAATAAGGGGACTTGGCCCTGAGCGGTTCTGCCTAGGGCTGCCCAGTAGTATGTGGGTTCTTGACTTTGTGCAGGAAAGACTTTACAACATGAGTCCAGATGATTTGGACATTTACTGAAGGGGGGACAGAGAAACAAAGAAGGGCCTAGGATACTAGGTGAGCAAATGAGCTTAGGTCCTGGCTAGTGAGGCTCAGTGGATTGAGCACCGGCCTGGGAACCAAAGGGTCACTGGTTTGATTCCCAGTCAGAGCACATGTCTGGGTTGTGAGCCTGGTTCCCCAGTGCAGGTCACCAGGGCAGGCAAGAGGCAACCACACATTGATGTTTCTTTCCCACTCATTCTCCCTTCCCCTCTCTCTAAAAATAAATAAATAAATAAGCTCCTTAAAAAAAAAGAAAATGAGCTTAGGCTGGGCTGTTTTGGATCAGGCAGACAAAAGAGGGTCTTGGGGTCAGGTTCAGGGGGTTAGCCTGGGATGAGCTGTTGCCGCCCATTGCTCCCTGGTTGCAAGCCTTGTGAGATCACTTAAAAGGAGATTCATGTTTGTGGGGAAAGAAGAGGAAGAGGGGGGAAGGGAAAGGCATGGGAATGCTACTGGAAGGATGGCACAGGTGGCGGGGACCTTCATTTTGAGAGTTTTTAAAGGCTGGGAGTTTTTTAGGGGAAGTTTTAAGAGAGGATCTCAGTAGATGTGCCAAAATGAGATTTATTCCCTTAATTTGTCCTTGGGTATAGTTGGCAAATGGCACTAAGAGGATTTTTGCTATCTATCTCCCTGAGCAGGGTGATTTAACCTATTTACCCTCTGGTCAGGGAGGAGTACAAATGATTTACTCTTAAGTGTTCTTGGTGTATGGAAGATCGGATTTACTAGATGGCTGCAAATTGCTTGGCATCTAGATTTACTATAAGACTGCAAACTGGTTATTTAAGTATCTGCCTCAGTTTCCCTGTTCTGCTTGTCCTGGCTTACTAGTGTGTCTCACAGACTCTGATGTATTGAATATTGTCCTTTTTTTTTTAAGCATCAGGCACATGAACCTTGCACCTGTAACAAGGTTCACTGTATACCAAGCACTGTCCTAGGAATACAGAGTAGTCCCCCACTTATCCAGTTTCATTTTACACAGTTTCATTTACCTGTGGTCACCCTCCAGTTTGAAAATATTAAATAGAAAATTCCAGAAATAATTAGTAGGTTTCAAACCCCACACCATTCTGAGTAGAGTGCAGAAATTTTGCATAGTCCTGCTCTGTGCTGTCCAAGACATGAATAATCCCTTTAATCCAGCATATCTACTGTATCCTGTTATTAACCCATCCTACTCAAGGATCCAAACCAAGGTCCTTCTTCCCAGTGCCTCTTGTGCCAATAGAACAAGACAGTTCCGTAAAGCAGAGCAGAAACTCTACTCCTTGATCAAAGAATGAACTCATTTTCTAACAGAACCTTCTCCCTGACTGGGAAAGAGCCCCCTACATTTATAGGCTGTGGTGCGGAGTGATTAAATTATTTTAGGCATGTGTATTCTGTTGCACTCAACCCTTTTGCACATGGTCTTTTTTGCACTCAGTGCTTCATCACCATCTTGGTTTTTGCATTTGGCACTTTGGTCTTTGTTCTCAGGAGTTCTTTCCAGTTTCTGTAATCAAGCCCAGTTCATGACAGCTTAGGTTTTGAGAAACATTAGGGTCTTTTGGATGATAAGCCAGTGTTATTCATGCTGTGTTGGTTTTCAGATTGCTCATCAGATATTTTGGGAGAAAGAGAGAGACCATATTTACATAACTTTTACTACACTATATTGTTACAATTGTTCTATTTTACTAGTTATTGTTGTTAATCTCTTGCCTAGTTTATAAATAAAACTTTATCATTTCTATGTGTGTATAGAAAACAACATTGTGTATTGAAGGTTCAGTATTATCAGGCACACACTGGGAGTCTTGCAATGTATTTTCAGAGGATAAAGGGGACTACTGTAAAGGAATGACTAAAACGCATGTAATACCATTGTCTTGACGAAACAAGGTCCTTGCCCTTAGGTGCTTACTTTTTGTTGGAGACAAAATACTTGGCAGTGATAGATGCTATAAAGAAAAACAAAGCTGTGTTAAGCCCTAGAGGGTTTCTATTTTAGATAAGGTGATTAACATGTGAAATTCATGAATTTTATGTCATAAGCTATTGTTAATTGTAATTTATGATAATTCTCTAAACCTGTTAATCTTAACAAAGAAAGGTTTGCATTTTATGTGGGTAATAAAACAGTATGACAGCGTACAGTTATTTCTTTACTCTGAAAATGGCAGGAAAACAGTGTAGAAAAATTTGTCAGTTAAGAGAGTGAACAGATCCAGCAGGATCAATTTATCTTACTTAAGATCTTCACCCAATTTGGTTAGCTAGCAAATGGGTGTGAGAGGGGATAGTAAGAAGCTAGGGAAATTCCTGGGCAAGTGGAATGGGGAAGCTTAGACAAGGAAACAAGGCCAAACAGTTTGAGCAATTTATAGCCAGCTGGTGAATCACAAGACCTTATCTCCCCTAACCCCGGGCACTTGAGAGCAAATGGTTTATACCTCTCCTCCTTAACCAGAGAGTACATAGCCTCCCTGGCCGTAAACCACAGGTGTCCAGGGAAGAGAGGATTGCTAATGCAAATGCAGGGATAGCACCAGGGCAAAGGGAGTGAGCTTGGGAAGAGGCTGCACAACTCTCCCTTCAGCTCCCCTTCCCCTGACTCCCAAGAGAAACAGCACATCTGCACTTCCCCTAGAAATTTCCCCCTTCCAAATTCCCATCTTTCCCTTGTATAAACGTGTTTATTTTCTTAAAAACGATTTCATTTATTTATTTTTAGAGATAGGAGAAGGGAGGGAGGAAGGGAGAGAAACATTCATGTGCAAGAGATACATCAGTCGGTTGCATCTCGCATGCCCCCAACTGAGGACCTGGCAAGCAGCCCAGGCATGTGCCCTGACTGGGAATCAACCGGCGACCTTTTGGTTTGCAGGCACTGAGCCCCACTAGCAAGGCATAAACTTGTTTCTTAAAGCTCAAGGGAAGGTGGTTGTTAGAGTTTGTACGTGACACCTCAGATGGCTGGCCTCTGATATTAATAAAAGCACGATTACAATCCAATCTCTATCTCTGCTTTTTGGCTGAGCAGTGACAGGAAGCATGAGCCCCTGACATGACTTCCCTCCAGTTTCAATTTCTGGTGACTCCACTGGGATGGATTTTAGAATCTCTGGTCGGGGAGAGTCTCTGAGGCTGCCTGAATACAGAAGCCCTGACCCTGAGCTAATATCTTTAGCAGCTGCCTGGCAGTTATGTCAAGGAAGATCTTTGGTCCTAGGAACCCTGGCACTTCCTGTCACCTTGATAGGGGACTCAAGAGTTGGAAAATTTTAATTTGAAGTAAATAGTTATAAGCCTAGTAGGTAATGCATATGTTAAAGCTATTGTTTCAGGAACTGCAGATGTGGCCCATCCTGACTCCCTGGAGAGAGAACCTGCCTCCTGGGACACCACTAATGACCACTGCCTGGGGAACAAGTAGAGACATCCGGGCCATTGTGTTCCGGGCCATTGTGTTCCGGGACAGATACCACCTGTCCCGGAATGGCTAACCACCCAGGACGAGAATGCTGCAGTTTTTTAATCTAATTTTCCCTGAATCTCAAAGCCCCTTGTTGCACTTTTTATATTCACTGTTATAAAAAGGTTGGCTTGGAAGAAAATGTGAGATGGTCTATGAGGCTGTGAACCTGCTGTCTTCTCAGATCGCTGGCCATCTGAAGAAAGCACCCTTAAAGATTCAGTCCCTGTCCCTGCTTATTGGGCTTGGTAGGTGACAGGCAGCATGAATGCCGACTTTTCCGACTTCAACCTCACCTTTCAGTAAGAGATTGGATTTATCCTCAGAAAGCTCATTTGGTTTCTGGCCTTTAGCCATGTATCTAGTGGTCTGCAGACTAAATCTGGAATAAATTGATGTTGCTTTGGGCTTTCTGTAACAAATATCTGAGAACCAGTTTCTCTGGGGAGTCAATGAACTCCAAGCTGGGTAAGTCCCTGGTGTGGGTGACCAGGAATTCCTGCCCCACCACTTGGGTTCGTTGAACCACCTGGGAGTTTGTAAGAATAAATAGGTGCCACTTGGTGGTAGGCATGGCTCAGAGACAAGAAAAATCTCAGTTCCTCAGTGTGGGATGCGGTTGGAATCCTCTTCTGGCTTTGGAATGTGGATTTTTGTGTATTGTTTGCTTTTCTTGTGCATATTGCTTTTTAATTGTCTGTTAGTTTTGTTTCTCTGTTCCTCCATGGGTGTGAGTTTCTCTTTGTTAGC
>PVKM010040507.1:0-13437 GCA_004027735.1 Carollia perspicillata
GCTGGGCATGAGACCCGTTTCATGGGCATGTGTTTACCTGACTGGTGAGATGCAGACCAGTCCCCATGATCTCAAACAGGCCCCGCCAAACCTGGGACTTCTCTCGGCTTCTGTGATGTTTTCTTCTCGTCGTTCTTGTCACAGTTATTTGTAATCACTTTGCAACTATGTTCCAAGGGGAACGTGGCTTCCCTGATATTTGAGAGGCGGTCTGGTGGAAGTGGGCAGAGAGGGTCCTGGTCCTACGGACGCCGGGCCTCTCGGGCTGTCCCCACCACACTCGCTGCACCTGGTGTGCTCCAGGCCAGCCATGCTCCTGCGGGAGAGGCCGGGTGTGGCCTGTACCTTTGGCCAGCGTTGACCCTCCTTGGAGCCCCTGCTGGGAGAGCCCACCCTCCAGCCCCCACTTGCCTCCCTGTAGGCTCCTTCTCTCACTGTCATTATGAGCGAGGAGGAAGGGAGGCCCCGAGGGGGAGAAGCAGGGTGGGTGGGGGACACCAGAGGCGAGAGCTCTGCTAAATCACAGACCAGGCTTTTCAGAGCCCCCAGCCCAGGGCAACCTCCTGCCCACTCCATCTCCCATCCACTCTGGCCCAGATGCCTGGGGGCCAGCATGCACCAAAGGGAAGTGATGAGGTAAGACTTGGAGACGGTCCAGAATGCCCTGGAAGGTGTCTGTCCCGTGAATGTCAAGGCACCGCAGTCACTGTCCCGGCCCTGAGTGGCCCCTGGCCGAGCCCCCAGCTCTGAGCTAGGAAGGACACTGGGCCTTTTCATGGCCGATCCTTAGTCCACGTTGGGCACACGTTTCATTTGCTCACTCATCAGCGGGTGGACACCTTCTTAGGGCTGTGCCTACTCTCTGGCTCCTTTGCACAGTGTCAGTGAGAACATGCTCACCCAGCTGTGTGGGGACACACGTGCTCAGCTCCCCTGGGCATCTGGGGAGCCTTTTGTACACCTGTTGCACTTCAGGACCTCCAAAGCGGCTCGCTGCTCTGTCTCTCCCTCCCCCAGCCCCCACCAGGCAGAGCGGAGCCACCACCTGCAGCTGTGCCCGTCTGCTCCTTGCAAAGCCGCAGCAGCACACCCCAGCCGGCCCTGCACCGAGTTCCCGGACACGAGGAGCACAGGTCTCAATTAACCCGCGTTAGCACAAGTGCGGCCACAATGGGCCGGGGCAACGGGTGTTGTTTTATTTCCTAATCCACGGAGGGTCCCAAGAATGGGCCTCGGTTTGAAATGACCTAAGAGGCACTTGTCCCCGAGGCCACCTCGAAGCATCCCCGAGGCTTTGTGCGGCCCTTTCATGCATAATCTGCCCCTAACGAGCTACCTGCCTCGGCTCATTCTTTTCTCCTGAAAAATCAATGGGAAGGAGTGGATGTTTCACCATTCTGGTTTGCAAGCCAAGAATAAAGTGATTCTTCAACAAGCGAGCAAAGAAAAGCAACGTGCGGGCTCTGCCCGAGCACCGCGGTGTGTGAACGCGGGGGCTCCACAGTCCAGAATGCCACGACTTCTTCAAGTGCGTCTCTCCGCTCACGGCCTCCCCAAGACGGCTCCGCCGGGTTTTGGAGCCTGTCCTTGCCGGTCCCGCCCGGTGGACCTGTCCACCGTGCGGGGGTGGGGCGGGGCGGGCAGCTGCTCCCGCGTGGGTAAGACGCTGCTGGGCAACCGGATGTCAGGGTTTTTTTCACCAGATCAAGTGAGCAAGTGAACGGAATCATTGTGTGAGTAAGGGCCACCAGTCCTGTGATGTTCCCCATCAGAGGGGACAAGGGAAGGCCACCCGCACACCGTGCCTGCCCCAGAAATGAACTGGAGAGCAGCTCCTGGCTTCCTGAGCTGATCTGTCCCCACGGGGCCTCGGGTCCCTGGAAAGTCAGGGGCCTCAGGTGCGGCTGGTCTGCTGCAGGTGACGCAGATCCAGCATCCCAAGTCCAGAACGTCCACAAATGCACCCCCACCCCGAGAAGAACCCGGCAGGGGTCGTCGGGATCGGGGGGCCGGCCTCACCCCAAGCCGGAAGCCTGAGATGTGACCGCTCAGGGAGCAGGGTCCCTACGTGCCCACTGGGGCTGGGCTCCTGGGACCTGTGGAGCTCGTATTTTAGCAGGTCCTTCAGCCCCGTTCCTGCAGTGCGATTCCCAGAGCATTCTGGGCTGTTGAGGAACAGAATGACCAGGACGGGCAACTGCCCCACCCAGAACTGACAGGGGTGGGGGACAGATGAGGCAGCAGGGCAGTTTCAGGAGTGAGCTGTGCTGGAGAAGCCAGGGGGAGGGGCTGTGGCTAGGAGGGAGGGCAGTTGGAGAGCACAGGCCACCCACCCCACACGGGAGAGACCCGTGAACCCCACAGCTATGAGGGGCTGGGACCCTGAGGCCAACGTGTGAGTCTTGTCTTGTCCTCGTGAACTCAGAAGAGATTGAGAGAGCTTTGCTAAATAGGTTGATTTTATTTTAATTATTTTTAACCCTCACCTGAGGATATATTTATTGATTTTAGAGAGAGGAACATTGACCAGTTGCCTCCCGTATGCAGCCGGACCGCCACTCGAACCCACAAACTTTGGTTTACAGGACGATGCTCCAACCAACTGACTACACAGCCAAGGCAATATGAGTTAATTTTCTAGAATGATTTAGTAACCGGGATATAAAAGAAATAAAGGTCAAAGTTATTCGGAAAAATATTTTTGAAATTAGACTGACATTTAAATTGCGTGGAAAAGTTTCAGCCATTTTAGAGGAAATTAAAACAGTGGTGACCAAGCCCCACATCCTTGGGGAGAGTGTCTGTCCTCACTGTCTTTCTGCGGGTGTGAGGTCGTGTGTGTGTGTATGTGTGTGTGTGTATGGACATGTCTGTGATATCATGTGTGTGCAAGCTCACCTGTGTGAGTTCATGTGTGGGTGCACACATCTGTGTGTGTGGTGGCGTGTGTGTGAAGTTATGTGTCCATGTGTGAAGGCATGCAGGGGTGAGATCACATGTGTGTGAGTTCACGTGTCCATGCCTGAGGCCAGTGGGTGTGAGCCTCGGCCTGTCCCAGGCCCCTCTAGGCTCCATGCCGTGCAGACAATGCCTGGGTTTGAGAGCAGAGCTGCTGAGTCCGGTGCCGTCTGGAGCCTGGGACCAGACAGACGCACATAGAGATAGAGGGACAGAGCGCCGAGGCCAGGGGACTACGTCCCTCTGCAGGGAGGCATGGCCACAGCAGCCCTGGGGCCTGTCTTGTCCGGAGGTTCCAGCAGGAAGCTGCCTCCCAGGGCCCGCTGCCTCCCAGGGCCTGTCGACCATGGATGGAGGAGGGAGCAGAGTAGGGTGTGTGTCCGGCAGGCACTGGCGCCGCCCCCACCAGGGCCAACCAGCCTGCATGGCGGGCCCCTCCCCACCTGTCTCCCTCCTGTGCAGAGGATCGTCTGCATCAGGAATCAACGGCCTGCAAATGTCTGCTTTTGTGGAGAAGCCGAGTGTGCCCACGAAGCAGGCGGTGCACTCCAGCGGTTTCCTAGAGTGCCTCTCACTGGCGGGTGAGCTCGCCCTGAGGCCCCCATGGACGAAGCAACGCTGGCTTCTACAATCCCTTCAGGACCGCGTCACGTGGACATCCTGGCAGTGGGGACGTGTCCGAGCCCCAGTCCTGACCTGCCCCAACTGCTCTGACTTCTGGCCCAACCAAACATCCACGACCCTGAGGCCGAAACTCACTTAGCAAACAGCCGAAGCCTCTTCTCCATCCCCTGAGGAGGCCTTCGGGGCCACCGACACTCGCCCTGCCTCCTCCTGCCATGACCCACACTCCCCACCCCTGCAAACTCACTCCCATGAACCTTACATGGCAGTGACAGTGTCTAGTCCCCGTCCAGTGAGAATACATGACACACAGGCCACCTGCCGGCGCCTGGCCCCACTCGGGGCCAAAGTGGCCCTCAGTTAGAGGAGCAGCTGTGGTTTCGGGGATGGACATGCTCACTTCCAGCCAGGAAGGTCCAAAGCTTCCGCAGGGAGTGTGTCCTCGATGGGCCAGCTCACCACGGGTGGGTGGGGGCCCTCCCCGCTGAGGCTGTGCACAAGGGACAGTGGGGGCTCCGGATGCCTGCTGAGGAGACGCAAGCAGCTCACACTCCCCAGCCAAGTGCGTGTAAAGGGGCCCTAGGACATGGCTGCCAGGAGACGTGAGTCCCTGGTGCGGTGGTGCCCCCCTGCCCCACACCCTGGGTGTCCAGGAACACAGACATGGGTGGCAGGTGCTGGGCTGAGGGCTGAGCCCACACTGTCGGCAGCTGCTCGTGACACCAGGGCGTCATCCAGGGAGGGCCCGGGGCACACAGACATGCCAGGCCTCTCCCCCAGCACCAGCCCAGGTTACACTTTCCAAACACCTTCCTCACTCCGCTCCCTGAGCTACTGTTGGCCCCATGCTGTGTCAGCCACATGCTGCAGAGGTCGGGCGTCCAGGGTGCTGGGGTCAGGAGGGGACGGTGCCTGTCTCAGCCGCACTTGGATGGCACTTTCCACACAGATGAGCTCACAGCAGCGCCAACGCCACAGACAGAGGTCCTGGAGGGGCATCTTTTGCCCCTCATGTCTGTCCACAGTGCATGCTAGCTTCCCTGTCCACAACTGTCCCTTTGTCCCCCCATGGACATGAAGTCACTATGGCTTCCCAGGAGCAGCGGCAGCTTGAGAAGCAGGAAGAAAACCCAAGAGGCTTAGCATTCCTCAGCCTGTAGATTAATTGCCTCTCAGAGATGCCACCCAGATGTGCTCCCACCCCACCCTCCCCACCCCCGCAACAGCTGGGAGCAGAACCTGCCCTCCCGCCTTGCGTTCCCATGCTGAGAGCAAGTAAAGGCTGCCCCCTCGGTGGCTGGGCTGGTGTTGGAGGAACGATTTCCTGTCTGCATTTCAAAGGGGCAAGCTCCGTGGGTCTCCATTTCTGACAGGACACAGAGGAGCTGCTGTCTCCTCAGGCACCCTCCCAGTCACAGGAGCCGACGGCATGGGAAGCAGGTGTAAGCTGTCCCCTGCACACACCCCACAACATCACAAGGCTGCTAACATTTCACTCCGTGTTCCCGATCAGGGCAGGCTGGTTTCCAGAGATCAAAAAGTGAAACAGTGATGTCATCCTCAACGACTGGCTGCTGGTGGGCTTCGGCAGGTCCAGGGTGCAGCCGCAGAAAGTGTGCTGGGTGTGTTAGGGGTGAGGGGAGGAGCCCGAGGGGTTTGGGTGTGCGCTCAGACACACGGGTTCACCACAAGCAGAGGGGCTGCCTCCGCTGCCTCCATGTCACAGGGGTCTCTGAGAAGAACCTGAGCCACGAAAGCTGGCCCCCCGCAACACCCACTTGTCGGCTCCGGTCTTGCCGCCGATCCGAGACAGATACCCCGCAATCACCTGGGGGGCAGTAAAGGCAGCCTTTTTCTCCACAGCCCTGTGCGCTCGGGGAACTACGTTCCCAGCTTCAAGCCAGAGAAAATGCTCGGAAACACCCCCGGCGAGCAGGGCACTCAAATCTCCCTCGGCCCCAAGCAAGCCTCTTTTTTGTTGTACCGCTTCACCCATGAATTACTGGCCAATAATTATAATAATCGGTGCCTGGACGGAAGGCTGCAAAGACGTGCTTCACTCAAAGTAGTGGATAGTATAAGAAACTTACAATTTGGCATTTAGAAAATGATTTGTGGGACCAGGTCTGGCCTCTCAGGTAGCCCGGGCTGAGAGCACGGCCACCTCATAAGTGCCTGTGGGCAGAAGCACGAGTCCCGTGGGTCCATCTGGAGGGACCTGGCGTTGGACACGCCCTACGCCAGGAGGCGAGAAGCCAGAGAGAGACTGACAGACCTGGCAATCAAGGTCAAGGGGAAACAGCAAGTTGTTCTTCATTTTTTTGAGATTTTATATTTACTTTATTAATTTTATTTATTTAAGGGAAATAAGAGTCCCTGAGGAAAGACACCGGCCTCTAGCCCAGCCCTGGCCCCGGACCAGGGTCTCTTGAAATCACTTGTCCTCATCCTTGACCTGTCCCAGGTCAAGGGACAGCTCACCTCACAGGAGTGTCCTGGGACCAGATGGCATCCCCGAGCACCGACCCCAAGGGCACACAAAACTGACCCACTGCAATCAAAGGTGACTCATCTGCAAAAGTCAAAGACAAACTATGTCACCAAGAGCTCTCAGTACTTCCCTGGGAAGTACTGTGTGCTTGGGAAGGCTGTGTGCGTCTGTACACGCATGTCTGTACATGTGTACATGTGGCTGTGTGTATGTGTTGTGTGTGTATACTTGTCTACAGGGGCTGTGCGTGTGTGTGAGTACATTTGAGCTATACCCATGATGTGTGTCTCGGTGTGCAGACATGTGCACATGTGCATGCTTACGTGCACACGTGTGTTATGTCGACATTGTGTGCTGGGTGTGTGTGTTGTGTGTGTGTGCATGCATGTGTATGATCCCAGCACTGGAGGTGCAGCACGCCTGTTGTGAAGGCCTGTGATGAGTTCTGGCTACTGGGCCACAGTCCCTCACTCAGCTTGGCCACGTCTGCTGCCCTCGGCGTTCCTGGAGGCTGGGGCAGGCTCGCCTGGCCTCTCCCGGAGTGTAAAGGAGCCGCTGTCAGGAACAGGTGGCCAGGGCATGGTCAGCACCCTGCAGGGCTCCAGGACCTGCTGGGAGGCTTGGTTAACAAGTGGCAGCTCACGAGTGGCCCCCGTGAGAGCACCCCGTCCTCGCCTGAGCTAGGGAGCACATTTCATAGCTGAGGCTCCCTTGCTCTCACATCTGAAAGATTTCTAAAGGTAATTAAGGAAAATAAAAACAGAATGGATGGTTAAGAAAAGCAAATTGGAGGGTATAGGCAAATTTAATTATTCTAATAAGATGTCCCTTTGAGACTTCTTTCTTCATCAGGCCCGAACCTGACTACCAATTAAGTTACCCCACTAAAAAGCAGACAAGAAGTCACCTCCAACTTCTTTAAGGGCCACTCTGTAACCTTGGGTCCCTCCCTTCCTCCTGTGGCTGCAAGGGCATAACCCTGTAATTAACAACTTCTTCCAGGCTGGCAGTGGTAATTGCCGTGTCTAGCCTCAAGGTAGGGAAAAGCAAAGCCCTTCTCTCTGCCCACCCCCTCTCCTCCCACAGGCCACCAGGCGGTGGCTGCCACGGGTCTTGCCAAGGTCGTGCTGTCCAGCAAACCTGAGTGATCGGGCCGTCTCCTCCCTCGGACAGTCCGCAGACTCAAACAGCTGCCTCCCCGCAGAACAGCTGGAAGGGAAAGAGAGAAGCCAACTGTACAGGCTGAGCTGAGATTAGATTATCAGCTCTCACAAAACTGTCTGCCACTTCAAAGGGCCGGGAGCTGGGGGAAGAGTTCGTGGGGCTGGAGAGCCCTGCTGTGATTGCTGGGCTCCACCCCCCAGACACAGAGCAGCGGGGCTGCCAGCCGCGGTCCGGGCAAGTCTGCCAGCTGAGACTCGGCCGTGCAGCGCCTGCTCTGGGGTGGGGCTGGGGCTGGGCCGGGCGTCACGGGCTCCGGACCATGCACTGACCACACGCTGGGTCCCGGCTGTGCGGACTGCCCATGCCTGCCCCGGCGAGTTCCCGTCCGTGGTGTCCTCCTGAAAGCCCTGCGCTCACACAGGTCCTCCAACAGCTGCCCGCGCGGCAGAGCGAGGCCCGTGGGTGGCCATGAGCTGCACGGCTCTGGGCTCCCTGCACCCGGGAGGACTCGCGCCTGTGGACATACAGACACACCAAACAGCCCACAACTTTGGAGGCAAAACTTCAGTGACTGACCTCACTTTCTGATTAGACTTCATGGATTTTGGGGGGTTTTGCTTATTTTGGGATTTTTCCAGTGGGATTAATGAGACTTGAATTTGGCCCACAGTATCTTAGAACTAACCGGAACAATGGAAAATTAACATCATGTTTATCGATACAGAGAAAAGTCCTCTGGCAAAAAAGATATCAAATAAAAAAACATTAAATTCTCATGTGGTCACAGGACTCGTTAATGTGTAACTCCCCGGCTGCACCAGGGCTCTCAGAGGGAATGCCGCAGAGACCCCTCCCCCCCACTCTCAACCAGCTCCTGGTCCCCAAACCCACCGACCCTCCAACGTGCCCCCTGTGCAAACTCGGGTCCCACGGGGACACCGTGGAGCGATTCAGGCCCCCAGCGTCCGTTGGTGGCACCTTTCCTCACGGTTTCCTCCTGTGAGAGGACGGCCAGCTTTCACCCGCCTTGCGTCCTGCTTTAATTCTAAGTTAAATTCCTTAATTATTGTTTAACAGCTCAGCCTGCAGGACAGAGTGGCCACATGTTTTTCATTCACCGCTTGTATCCAGCTCTCACATCCCCACGCAGTGTCGATGTCCCTGAATAAGGGACATACATACGAGTTTCTTCTCTCGTTTTATGTCTGAGGTTGGGGAAGGATCTCTGCTCTTATGGTAAAAATAGCACAATTATTCCAAAACACTGAGAAAGGACAAATCAGCGCCCTTTCTAGGAACACCCAAAACCCCAACATCCAGAGGCCATGAGCGTTAATATTTTGTGATAATTCTGTCTTCTTACTATGTACTTCTACATTTTGAGATCGTATGATTATTACCATTTGAATTCGACCTTTTTCAGGAAATTTTCATAGAGTGTGTGGTTTTCCATGTCCTTGAACTCTGCAGGTAATTTTACAGTCTAACAGTCTATCATACAGGAAGTTGCCATGTGAGCCCACGAGGCTGCGTTGCGTCACCTAGCACACTGAGCAGCCTCTGTGCTGAGCACCTGCTGTGACTGGCGGGCTTTGTCCAAGGACCGATAAGTGAGGTGCTGTGACCCCCAATAATGGATGGAAGATTGTGGGGCAAAGGGGTGAGCACCTCGTCCATGATCTCAGGTGAGTCTCGCAGCACCTGGGCCTCCGGCTGAAGGTACTCCGCCCCTTGGCCCTCAGTGAAGAGCAACACTGTTTCCAGTTCTTCACTGGCCAGGCCTCACTGTAATGTATCTGATTTGTCTCCTCTGCCCAACACTGTATCCAGAGCTATGAAGATGTAGCAAAGCTGAGATATTTTGTTTCTTTTCTCATTTGCATTGCAACAGTCAATTCAGTGCAGGGTGGCCAGAGGCAGGGGGGAGGCAGAAGAAAGCAAAGAGCCCAGATGGTCTACGGAACCAAGAAAGGACAAAACAAAAAATAAAATGAATGAACAGAGACTGGAAACAATCCCCTGGTCTTTCGCTGGGAGAGGTCATTTCAAATGGTGCCGCCTCACCTCAGAAAGTCCGTGAGGCCGGTGTGCACGAGGGCCAGCCACCCAGAGCCCTGTGTCAGGGCACCACCATCACCAGAAAGTCCCTTCTGGAGGTGGTGGGGAGGTGTCCACATCACAAAAAGCACAACTTAATGGCTCCCTAATCAGCATGGTAGTTAGCATTTTAAGGAAAAAATATTCAAACGAATGGATTTCCCTTCGCACTTTAAAAATAATGGCACCACAGCGAGAAGCCGGCCTTTCCCGACCGGACCCAGGGACTGTTCCTTCTCCAGCCCAGCCACCATCAGCCATCTTTGTCATCCAAACTGCTTGAAAATTCTTCAAGAATCAAAGCCAGGAATCAAAGCAGTTCTCTCTTTTGCAATTTTCCCCCACCTATTAATGAGTCCAACTGCTAGTCCGGACATGCTGGAGAAGGGACCAGGGCCAGGGGAGCAGCACTTGGCTTCCATGCATCTGTGTTTCGAGATAAAATGCAGCGATACGCAGTCTTGGATTATGTCACGATGCACAGGGCTGTTGGTTCCTGGAAAATGTGGACCTACTCTGTGATTCATTCAGGAATGAACTATGGCAGCAACCGTCAGGTTTCACGCCTTTAAAATTCTCTGTGCCCTCCCCTCGGCGTTAACACCCTCGGTACACTGAGCCCTGTGTGTATATTTAAGCAGGAAAGAGGAGAAGGCTTTCTCCTGTGCCAAACGGAAAAGAAAACAAAAGTATCTTTTGCTGCCTTGTCAGGCCCACACTTGGTGATTTGCCACAGGGGCCCGGGCTCTCAAGGCCGCAGAAACAAACTTGGCCACATGTGCGTCCAAGAGGCAGGACCGTCGATGGCTGCAAACTTCCAAAGAGGCTGACATCACCAGGGCAGCGGATGCTGGGCGCCCGTCGCCCCCCTGCCGGGCGTGCAACTGCAGACCCCGAAAGCCCTGTGCCCGCCTCTCCCCGCCGCCTCCCCCGCACACTCACCCTCGAGCTGCAGAGATGGTCTCCTGGTGGACCCCATTACTTCCCAGGCGGCAGGTCTCAGCCAGCATTTTTTTAAGCATGTAATCTAGAAAATACAAAGGATCACACTACTGATTCGTGGCCAAGATGCTATAGTTTTCCACCGTTTCGTGCCCAGTAGCTCTGTGCGCACAGCCATTTTACACTCCCCAGGGTGCATGTCCGCCACTGGGCAAGTCACGCTGCTTCTCCGGTGTCTGGGTG
Source organism: Carollia perspicillata (assembly GCA_004027735.1). Classification (NCBI taxonomy): domain Eukaryota; kingdom Metazoa; phylum Chordata; class Mammalia; order Chiroptera; family Phyllostomidae; genus Carollia; species Carollia perspicillata. Next base: position 10,520 of record PVKM010040507.1, read on the forward strand.
TGGCTTGGCCACCGGTGTCCAGCAGGTGCACAGCCAAGCGTGGAATTCAGCGTGGGGGGTGGGGGAATCCTGCTGGAACTTGCCCCTGAGGCTGCCCCAGCGGGGAGGAAAGGGAAGGGTTTTTGTCGTTGTTGTTGTTAACTTCACGACTTTGTATAAGCCGGAGAATCGTGGATAAGAACTTTAACTTAAAAACAATGTTCAAAGCATCTGGAGGCATTTCAGAAACTTCTGTGTGTTTACTCCTTTCCCGCACACATTCCTTTTGGTGTTTTTGAGACTTTACAGCATCTATCATGTTTTGTGCAGATGCGCCCAGGAATTTCTCCCAAGCTCCCTGAGCCCCTCGAGGGGCACCTGGCTGCACCTCGCCCGTGCAGGTGGGTCGTCCCACCAAGGGTCCTTTTCTGCTTGAGTCTCCCTGGGTCAACAGGAGGCCTGGCACGGCCAGCAAAGAGCCCACGACAGCTGCGACGCTCTGAGGCAGCAGCGTCAGAACCAGGAGTTTCCTCTGTGGCTATTTCATGTAATGTAAGTAACAGCTAGCACGTGCTGACGGGGGTGGGGGCAGGACAGCTGTCACATGCCACACAGGGGTCAGGACTTGGGGTTGGAGCTTCCGCGTAGGTCAACCTGGGTGTCCAGCACCAAGGACGGGTGTGGCCAAGGTCCTGCTCTGCACTTGTCACCTCCCTCAACCCTCCAACGGTGCCGTGAATGAGGCCTTGTCATTGTCCCCATTCTGCCCACGTTCATGCAGCTCGTAAACTGCGGGGCAGGCCCGCAGTCCTGGCGTCAGGGCTCCAGTGCCCCCGTCACCACATGTCCACACCTCATACGTGTCCCCTCGGTCCCCCGTGATGTGCATTGTCACCACGTGCCAGAGCCCTGGACGAGACGGAGTCCTCGCTGCCCCAGACGCTGCGCACAAACTTGCAGCGTGGATGCAGGAGGGGGAGGGGCGGCTAGACGGGGGACCTCACTCCTCCCGTGACTGTGCCCAGAGCCACGTGGCCCCTGCCTGCGGTCCCTCTGCCTCCTGCTGCAATGCGATTGGGAGAGCAGAGCAATGGGGGGGCAGTGCTTGCCTGGATGGGTTCAGGAGAGCAGCAGGGACACCGCTGTGGTGGGCGGGGCTGTGGGGCTCCATTCCCACCCCCACCAGGATCACACCCACAGTGGGGCACTTGAATGCCTGCCATGGCGTGACGGCCGCTGGTCCCCAGAGGATGAGCAACTTGTCGTGAGAACTGAGACCAAAGCCACAGCCAAGTCCAGCTCAGATTCCCCCACAGGCCCACCGATGAGAGACAAAGATGACACCGGGTCTTATGCCAGCTTCCCAGTCAGCCTCGCTGTCACCATGGCCACGGGGACATGCAGGAAACCTGCCCTGAGGGCGTGTCCTCAGGCGCCACCGTGAGTGTGACAATGGATTGTGAGTCAGAGGACCTGGCAACGTTCCAAGGCCCACCTGCAAGCTGTGGGGAACGGGGACAGCCCTGGGCCTGGCAGAGAGTTCTGCAAACGCCAGGGAGCCGTGCGAACACTCGGCATCCCCATGAGCGACCTTTAAAGGCACCGCTCACTGGCTCCTCTTGACGGCGGCCCCAGAGGGGACGCAGTGTTTGCAGTGGCACCTGTGTGGTTTGGACTCAGCCTGAGCCCGGGAGACAGGTGCCCACTCCTTCACAACGGCCGGCCCGCAGCAAGGGAGCAGAGTAGGGTGGCAAGCACGTCCACTGCTGTGTGCATCACAGTTTGTGAGATCCACCTGTCCTGGTCAAGCTGCCCAAAACACAATGGAGAATTCCATACTCATTGGAAGGTTAATAATGCATTTCCAAGGAAAACGTGTCCTCGGGGCTCCCGAGGAGCCTCAGAAGCGCAGGGCGGATGTACCCCCTCATCAGCTACTCATTCGGAGGCATTTTCATCCAGGGCAGCCACGGGTGCTGGGTGAATCGCTGGATAAAGCTGGTGCGCACGTGGGCTGGTCTGATTAGCCCGATGAGGAACTAGCTTTCTGCAATTTCAATAGTTCCTGCTCGATACCCACAGAACCCCTTAAAGATTACCGTTCTGTTAAGAGCTAGGCCACTGCACAGCCCCGACCATCCCACACATGGGGAGGAGCCTTGAGGGTTTCCTGCTTCTCAGATGCCATGAACCACTGGAAATGTATCACAGATTTGAAAAGCAGCGAGAGATCCACCACACCAACCCCAGTGCACAGCCCTGGCCCCCGGTTGCCCACGGAGGACGTCCGAGGCGCTGGGTCCCGCCCGCCCTCCTCTCTGCTTTGCCTTCAGCCTCACGCTTCCTGAGAACGCCGACCAACAGGAAGTGTCCCTGGAGGGCCCCCACGAGCGAGCGTGCAGGGGCGGCAGCCACCGTGGCTGGAAGGAGCAGAGTCACAGTGCCAGGGCGATCTCATCATCGTAACGTCAGCCGAGGCAGCCGCTCGAAACCGAAGGTGCACGACACACGCCCACTTCGTCGGGCTCAGGCCCAGACACCCCGTGGACTTGGAAGCCGGGGTCACAGTCCCTCTGAGGGAGACAGACGGGGCCCTCCTCTCCGTCTGGGCGGCAGGTCACTGCGTTTGCGCTGTTGGACAGGCTGCCGGCCTGCATCCACACTTTGGCCCTCACACGGAAGGAAAGCCCGGTAGCTGTAGCCGCCGCGGGACGACGCCAGCAGACAGGACCCTGAGGGACGAGGCTCGGGGCCTCTGCCACTGGGGCAAGCACTGTTCAAACTCGAAGTGTTCGTGTCCTGTGTGAGCACACCAGGGGCCTCGCCCACCACCTCACGGACACGACACACACATCGGAAACTGGCAACAGCAGTGAGGACAGCAGGTCGCCTGGCACCGCAGACTCACAGCCCAGGACGTGGACCCCAGAGTGGCTCCC
>PVKM010040508.1:0-13441 GCA_004027735.1 Carollia perspicillata
ATATGAAATGTTAAAGGGACTTATCTAAGAAAAAGAAGATAAAAAATATGAACAGTAAAATGACAGCAAACTCACAATTATCAACAACCACACCTAAAACAAAAACAAAAACAAACTAAGCAAACAACTAGAACAGGAACAGAACCACAGAAATGGAGATCACATGGAGGGTTATCAACAGGGGAGTGGGAGGGGGAAAGAGGGGGAAAAGGTACAGAGAATAGGTAACATAGATGGTAGGTAGAAAATCGACAGGGGGAGGGTAAGAATAGTATAGGAAACGTAGAAGCCAAAGAACTTATATGTATGACACATGGACATGAACTAAAGGGGAGAAAGGTGGGTGGGAGGGGGTGTACAGGGTGGAGGGGAGTGAAGGGGGAAAAATGGGACAACTGTAATAGCATAATCAATACAATATATTAAAAATAAATAAAAATGATAGCATTAAACATATTTTCATGTATCCTAACATAAAATGACTATCTTCTAATTTATATACACAACAAATATATGGCATTTCTCTTCTGAACCAACGGAGAAATCTTTATAGTGTAAAAGAGGAAAAGAGTGAAAAAAAGGGGACTTGTTGGGACATCTCCTCTCTCACATAGACCTTAAAAGCTGTGTTGAGGCTTTAAGCATTTCACATTCATTCCCCATTGATCTCCAGAATAAAGTCCAGAATGGGCGTGCTGGGAGTCTTGCCTTGTTTTTAGCAGAAGAAAATGTTTCTGCTTTGCCCTGGCTGGTGTGGCTCAGTGGACTGAGCATGGGCCTGTGAACCAAAAGGTTGCTGGTTCAATTCCCAGTCTAGGGCACATGCCTGGGTTGCAGGCCAGGTCCCCAGTAGGGGGAGTGTGAGAGGCAACCACACATTGATGTTTCTCTCCCTCTCTTTCTCCCTCCCTTCCCCTCTCTCTAAAAATAAATAAATAAATAAATCTTTTAAAAAATGTTTCTATTTTAAATATGTTCATTCATAAGTATCAATATTCATCTTAAGTTTTAAAAAGTTCATTTTTTCCCCTAAAACATGACTTACAACCAACTTTCTCATCTACCCCCAAATTATTTTTATTTTTTTTCTCTCAGTATTTGGAAATTTCAACAGAGGGACATAAAAATTCCAGCCACATGTGGAACCACAGAGGGTCACAGAACAGCGTGAAGCTAGCTAGCTGTGTTCTTTTCTCTAGACTGTTTGTTTACTCATTCAGCTATTACTAGCAAAGAGAAGACATGTCAATATAATCTTCTTTTATTTTTATATTAGGAAGATTTCTTATTACACCTTAAAATGTACCTCAGAGGATGTAGTTAAAATGTAATTATAATGATACCAACCCTATCCTTCAGGGCATGATGACATTGCTGGAAGTGGCCACAAAACTTTGTTGTGTGACCTCAAGGGGGAAATATCTCTCATTCTTAAAATAGACTTTTTCAGAGTCTGCCACTTTGTTTTTCAGAACCAAAGTCTTCCCTTTAGGACACAAAATATGACTATACTTACCAGCTAGTTATTCATTGTTTTGGACACAAACTAATATTTTCTTACCAAATAAGAGCATATCTATTCTTCTGAGATTTTGGTTTTTTAGTTCATGTTTATCTGCATTGCTATTTTATTGTAGCTGCTATAACTTTCTTAATTCTCATGAACTCAGATTTTCTCTTATGCCTGGCAGTTCCTGTTCTAGTTATCTATTCCTACGTAACACACTATCTCAAAACTTAGTGGTTTAAACACCAATTTATTATTATCTCTCAAGGTTTTCTACGGGTTGACTTGGCTCAGCTATGAGGTCCTCACTTGGCATCTCTCCTTTCAGACATTCAGGGAGGGGCAGGTATAAAAGTTACCTGAAGGCTTCACTGGGCTGTGTGACCCAGATGACACTCTGGTGCTTTATCACATGACCTCTCTCTTCAGCAGCACAGGATGAACTTCCTACACGGTGGCTCAAGACTTAAAACACTCAGTGGGTTAAAAACCCATTAACTGGATTTGTTGGTCTAAGAATAAAAGTTGCTGAGCAAATTACATTCAGTTATGTTCTGTCCTTTCTCAGGAGGCCTCTTCCTTTCTGAGGCCCTTGGCCTGTTCAGGCCTCAGTGCATTGGAAGATGCTTACCCACAGAGTTGAGGGCAGTCTCCTGCACTGAGATCCACTACTCAAATGCTAGTCTAATCCAGAAGTGCTCTCAGGCACATCCTGAAATAATGTTTAATTTGAGCATCCCTTGGCCCAGTAAGTTGACTCATAGAATTTACTATTAAGACACTAGGTTTGATGATAACCCATTCTACAAAGCATAAGTAATGGTTTCTGTTGGGCAGTTTTGCCTTAACTGTCCTACAGCTAGAATCAAGATCAAGCTTTGCCTCAGCTGGCTAAAGGTTGAGACTTGTCTGATAATCTTTTATGATAATTTCATAAAATTTCAAAAGATAATTACTGTAGTGAAAAAATTATTCTTAGATATTACTTATCAAAGATAGTACTTCTTGATGGGTTTAGGTCTGGGAACTATATGAAACATTTTATTAAGTATCTGCAGAAAGGAGACAACTCACAGATTACTATGTCAAGCACCAGAAATTTTACTATTTTTGTGAGAGTGTGAAACAAAAAAGACCAAGTCTCAAGTTGGAAGAAAGGAAAATAAAGGAAATGAATTCACTGATAGTTTGTTTATATTCTAAGTAATTAAACAGCTAAAATTATAAATTAATCAACTTTTTATACTTAGGACTTTAATCAATCATCTAAATCAAGATTCAGCAAACTGTGGCCTTTGGGCCAAATCTGGCCCATCACCTGTTCTTGCAAATAACATTTTATTGGAACACAGCCAAGCCCATTTTTTAACATAATGTCTATGGCTGCTTTTGCTACAGACAGATTTGAGTAGTTGTGACAGAAACCATACAGCCTGCAAAGTGAAAAATATTTCCTATCTGATCCTTTACAGAAAAAGTTTGCTGACTCCTGACTGAAATAGTGAAGACTGAATTATCTCTGAATTTTAAAAAGAGATAAGACAAGTTCTGTACACATGGATGAAGGTCTTATCTTCTTCATACTTGATGTCAGTGAAATAAATACAAGGGGGAAACATCCTGAAAAAAGAACAAAATAAAATATAATGCAATTCATATGGGAACCTTTTTCTTAGACCAACAAACCAAGTTAATGTGTTTCTAACCCACAGAGTATTTTCAATATCTTAGAGTAGAAAATATTTACAAATGTTTGCATTTGGGTAAACAAAAGTTCCAAGTGACTGCTTCATGGTTTCCTTTTAATTAATATTCTTCTTTGAGTGAGATTCATATTTCTTGGCATTAAATTAACCTTTTCAAAAGAGTTTATTTATATTTTCCTGCTTTTCTCTCATGTTCATTATTTCTTCTCATCGTGCAGAGTGATTCACTTTGCCTAGAGATGGATTGGATTTTGTTTTGTTTTGTTTTGTTTTGTTTTGTTTTAATAAGAGGAATCCAAATGGAAAGAAAGTCAACATTTGTTTCTTTTTCAGTTCTGAAATAGGCTCTTAGAACTCTCAATAGAAGCTATCATTTTGATAGCCAAAGATTTAGCTTTTCATGGCTTAACTTTTGTTATGAGAAGGAAAGGTCGTAGGAGATTAACAAAGTCAGTCATGAAAGAAACAAGGTATAAAATTTATGTCACAATAATAAATCAAAAAGGATGAGTGCTATTCAGTGTTTCCCATAAATTAAATATGCACCACTTCAGGGTACCAGTTGGAGAGGATATTGATTGAGGCATCATGTTGAAGGAGATAAGAGGGACTTAAAATGAGGGGATGGGACCCAGGGTGACCACAGGGAGAGGGAAAGAGTCATTTCTGAGAAGCGGCTGTCCTGTGGCCATGCTTATACCCACAGAACATCCACTGCCTGGTGTGGGCCTGCATGTCTGCCAGGGATCATCTCCTTCTGCCAGAAGTAATCCTCTTTATGCCCTAAGAACTTTCTAAGCTCATCTGAATTCCTCTGTGTGTCTAGCTCCTTCAGAATAGCCCGAGACACTCATAAGCTTCCCACATTTTGGAATCTGGAGGACGTATGTAGAGGAGGAGCTCTGTTGCGCTTCCTGACAGCCTTACCCATTTCCATATAGGCTCATGGGCAAGGATTGACTGCAGTCCCACCTGAGTCTTGGCAAAGTGCCCTGTGATTCCTCATGCAGCAGGGAGGGATAAGTAGTTGAAGAGATGCCATAGGGGTTTCTCATTCACCCCTCTGTGTTATGGGAGATAGCCCAAGACCGTTTCTCGTATATCCCTAGTTTCCTTTAAGCACAAAACGTTCAACCTTGACCATCTTAGAATTTAACTGCACACTTCTGTGTAAGCCTATCCACATGTCTGGAGTTCAGAGCTGGCTCTTCAGTGGCAGAATGACCCACCACCTCTGCTGTCTGTCGTGTGGCCCTCCCGCTCAGTGTCATCTGTGGGATCAACAATGCAGGTTGCTGATGCCATACTGATCCTGGTTCTGTTCTCTGTGTAAGTAATAAACTGTTCAACACCATTTGAGCCCATTATCTCCCTAGCGGCTGAACCAATGGAATTGTTTTGTGTGACCCTTACAGCACAGCTGAGATCCTCGTGGCTCTGTTGTCCATCCCGCTGCCACTTACGGAATACTTGATGGCTTAACAAGGGACGGTTTGACGACAGCATGAAAGGATATTTATCTTTTTTATTAGCAGTCTATGTTCTCAAAGAGATTCTTCTTTGATCATCTGAGCATGACATAAAACCTGTAAAATCACTTATTAACTCTAAGGGGCAAAAGAGTAAACCATCATTAGGGTTGCTATTATCCAAAATTTCCTCTTCTGATTCCCAGTTAAATTCACTTAACAGGATGATCTTTCCACATAAAGAAAGCAGCTCTGAGAGGTATATAGGGTGTGTGGAGCCTGGAGGAGCCTCCTATCTTCCATGTACCCATCATGTCAGCTCAATTGCTAAATGTCTCTGTAACTCAGTTTCATTACCTGTAAAATGATGACAACTTCCAGTAATTGTTAGAATTAAATGTAGTAACATATGCAAAATTCTTAGAATAGAACTGGCACACAGTAGGTGTATCATAAGCATTAGCTATAATATAAATGAAAATAGTGCTTCTCAAACTCTAAGGTGCATTGGGATCACCGCTCCACCTCCAGCGCTTCTGAATCAGTAGGCCGTGGATGGTGCTCCAGAATATGCATTTCTAACAAGTTCTCAGATGCCGATGCTGCTGATCTGATGACTATACTTTGAGAACTATTGAGTTACCATTTATTTGCATGTAAGCATCAGAGACCTACAATCACAGTAGCTTAAAGAGAGTACAAGTTTATTCCTAAGGCTTGGATGTCCAAGGCTGGTGTGGTGCTCCTTGGAATCAGACTTTTTCTTTCTTGCCACCTTGCCGTTCATAAATTGTTGCTTCATGCACACTGCCATAGACATCACACCACCATGGTGGAATTCCAGCTAGTAGAAGGGAGAAATTGGAAATGGAAGAGAATAATACTTCTTTTTAAGGAGACAACTGAGAAATTGCAGACATCAAATCTACTCATAGCCAGAACTTAAATCAAATGACTAAGTCTAGCTCCAAGAGAACTGGAAGAAATACAAATTTATTCTATAGCCACAGACCCAGCTAATAAACGAAGGCTCTATTACTCAGGGAGGGAAGAACAGATATTAACAGGCATTTAGATGATTTTCCACAGCTACAAACTGCTTTCTACACGTAAACAATGGCAAAATAATTTTCTGTAGGTAAGAGAATATAAATATCCAACTTCATTTCCCTTAAATATGAACATAGCTTATTTCATTTTTAATCTTTTCTCCATTGAAAAGAGTCTTTTGATTCCTTCTCGGGGAGACATTATTTTGGAAGAATAAAAATGTTCTTCTTTCTTTTTTAATGATTTGAATTCTCATCATAGTGCTTCCAGATAGGCCATCGATGGAGGAATACAGAAAACACATATTCGGTGGAGAACGTCAAAGGGATTTGGAGCAAGGGGCCAGCAAGGCCAGCTAGTTAGGATGGCAGAAGGGGGCGAGAACTCTAACATGTGATCCTACGAAGGAAAAATATTTCAAGGGAGAGGTTTCCATGCAGAAGATTTTGCATGTATGATTGAGAAAACTACTGTAAGAGGCATTGTTGGAGGCATAGCTGTGTTAGATCGCAGCCCTCACCAGCCCACCCCTCTTTCTTCCTCTAAGAACTTCACATCGCTTCCATCTGGGGCTCTGGGTAGTTGATGTCTTCAGGCCTCACCATCTGACTTCCTACTCATGTTTGTGCCTGGGCGAGGCTGTGAATCTTTCCTCTTTTGGCTGACATTGTTTACCCCAAGAGATGCCTTGCCACAGTTCTCTGAACAAACTCCTCTAGTCTAAAGGAGACTCCTAGATGCTTGGAACAATGTGAAGAGCAGTTATCATTCTGCACTCAAGGATGGAAGTGAGCTAGCTTGCCTCCCTGCGGTAGGATATAATGGCTACCCACATTACCTCAGTCAAAAGCAAAGGAAGAAAGCATGAAGGAAAAGATGAACCAATACTGATATATAAAAATGAATAACTTTGGGGTATTAATAAATAAACTTCACAGATAACCTCTTCATATCTGATAGAATTTTGCAAGAATTAAATGAGTTAGTAATAAAGGAAATTTTTGTAATAATTGGGAAAATCTGAATATGGACTGTATGTTAGAAAACATCAAATCTATGTTAAATTTCTTGAGAATGAGAACAGCATGTAGTTATGTAGAGGAATTCCTTGTTTCTACACTAAATTCTGAAGTATGTAGGAATAAAGAGTCATAATGTCATGTCTGCAATCATTTGAATTATTTGGCAAAGAAGCATATATACATATATGAAGACAGACAAACAGAAATAGACAGAAATAAATATAAGTATGGGAAAATGTTACCCCTTGGCAGCTGTAGGTGAAAGGTAGAATACGAGTGCTCATGTACTAGCCTTCAGCTTTTCTGAAGGTTTGGTATTTGTCAAAATAGAAAGTAGGGAGATAATGAATTGATGCGTATGATGTTTTACAACTGTTTTATATCAAACTGAAATCACTTGAGGACAGAATTCTTTGTTTTCATATGCTCAATTTCTCAACATTGTCCTGCTCCATAGTACATTCTCAGTACATTTTATACATGAATAAATAAAAAGATGAGAAAATTTTTGTCTTCTTGCTTCTTCCCACTGTCTTCTTTCCTTCACAACTTTTATTGGAAATTTGTTTTTAGGGTTAGATTAAAGCATAAATTGCCGTTAAGGGTTTGCATATCAGCCTCTTTGTGTGTGTGCATTATTTGTGTGTAAGAGTTTTCTACCTTATCCCACTCCCTACTCTCAACTAAAACCAAATTAAATAGGAGTAGGGTTGCCAGATATAACACAGAACATTCAATTAAATTTGAATTTCAGACAGGCAATCATTTAGTATAAGTATGGTCCAAATATTTCACAAAAACTAACTATTGCATGGAACATACTTATATTAAACCTTATTTATTATCTGTAATTCACATTTTAAAATGCATCCTATATTTTTATTTGTTAAAGCTGGCAACTATAACAAAGCCCATTTATTCCCCCTGATGTATATAGCTGACCCCACCCACAAGCATATCAGAATCTTAGATATGTTGACTCATGTATAACATAAATCTGAATTTAAATCATAGTGGAAATATGCTTTTTTAGAAAAACATTTTATTTATTTATTTTAGAAAGAGAGGTAGGGAGGAAGGGAAAGAGGGAGAGAAACACTGATCGATTGCCTCTCGCATGCCCCCTGCTGGGGTCCTGGCTGGCAACCCAAGCATGTACCCTGACTGGGAATCGAACCAATGGCCTTTTGATTTATGGGACAACACCCTGCCCACTGAAATACACCAGTCATGGTGGAAATAAACTTTTATTCTTTAGCTGAATTGTCCCCTTACTTGTCTCACATTTTTTCCATCCTAAATCTCTCATTTTTCTTCATATACTCATTTGAAGGATTGCATTTTTATTTGTGATGAAACCCATAGATAGAATATACATACAGGTCACATAAAGTACATGAGGATAATAATTAAAGTATACAGTGTTGGATAGGTAGCATGATTAAAGAACTACACATTTATGGTATACAGTGTTGTTAATATCAATGAATTTTTTCTTAGAAGCATTCTTGCATAAAAAATGTTTTAGCAGTAATAGAGCAAACATGTTAAAAATATTATTCATAGAACTACAACTCAAAATATTCTATCAAACTCTATCTCATGCATTGGCTTATCACTTGATAAATGGACCTGATTTACAATAACTTTTCAATAACATACCAGGGAAAAGCAACATGCAGCACCTTACTTGCAGAAGCAATTACAGAAAACCACTTTGGAACAGTAGCACCATTCCACATTATAACATGCACATGTGTTATATTGCACCTTCCTGAGTTGAACTTTGAAAACTGTAGCCCTATGAAACACCAGAGTGAATGAATTCATCCCAGGCTGGGCCTTAACTAGTGGTAGTAGGAATTTTGACCATCATAGCCATCATAGCTATGCCCTTTATAGTAGCTGTACTCATCCTCATAGGCTCGGTAATTGTCCCCTCGAGGTTCCCCATGCTCATTTTCATAGACTTCATATCCATTGTCATATTCATTGGTGCCTGTTTGTTCATATTCCCCCCCATACTCCGTGGTGGTGGTTCCCCCCAGTGGTGGAGGGGTGGTCCCATAGACTTCCTGTGGTGGAGTTGTAGGTTCAAACCCACCATTGTCCTGATCTCCAGCCACTGTGGTTCCTTCTGCATTGGCATCAGGGACACTTTCTTCCTCCCCTTCTTCTCCATTGTCTCCGTCACTGCTGCCATTGCCATTTTCAGTCTCTGTGCTGTTGGTGCTGGTTCCATTTATGCCTTGCCCGTTTTCATCCACTTCTGCTTCATTTTCTTCATTTTCATTTTCTTCCTCTTCCTCTTCTTCTTCTTCATCACTTTCCTCCTTTTTTGTAGCCTTCTTTCCTATATCACCAGCCTGTAAGGAAATATTCGAAAGAATCCAAATGTAGGCATTAAAATGGTAAAACTTAAGGCCATCGCTTCATCCAACACAGATGGTACTCACATGTTGTTCTGGATGTAATTCTGAATCAAAATCATTTAATTTACAAAAGAATTGGTAGAGCTCTTCAAAATTCAGAATTAGTACTTTTGTCATTGGGTTTTAATGGCAAAAAAGTGTACCTGATAAATAAGCCTCTGTGAGAGATGCTTTCTATAGATTTGTTACTCACGTTCCCTGTCTTGGAATCCTCTTCCCTGAAATGTAATGGCATCTCTTGAGATCTTTCATCCATTGCTAAGATGTTTGTCCTTAATCTTCTGTTATAATGTAAAAATTCTTGTAATGACGGGGGAAGAGAGCTTGCCTGGAAAAACATCTTTCCTTATTTGTAAATTGGAAAACTATGCCTGTTCTTGCTTTTTCAGTGGGTTAGAAAGACAATGCAGAATACTGTGTATATAGTGTAAGGATAACATTAGACTTCAGTAGAGGAATAAAGTCCGACTAAACATATTGGAGGAATTATTACCTTCTTGGGAAGTTGGATTGCGGCTAGACCTGCATTTCCCGTTCCAGGCGTGGTCTCCTCTCCGTAGCCAGGTGTCGCAGCAGAAAGGGTGGAGTTCTCGGCCTCGGATTCTTCATCTTCATTTTCATTAGACTCTTCATTGTTTTCTTCTTCATTTGAAGTTTCCTGGTAGAAGTGTCCACAGCAATAAAAGTTATTTTAGCCAGAAGATTTGTTAGAGTCATGGAGCACTGGTGGAAAAGAACTTGGTATAGCTCAGCCAGCGCGTCACCCAATGTTGATAATTCTGCTTCGTCTTATGCCATCTGCACGTCGAACTTGTAACTCAGCTCAAAGCTACCACATCCCATTTACCTCACTATAGTGTGTTTTATATGTTTTTACTTTCTATTTAATCACTTCAAAAATATTTGTGTAATAATTTCAGCATATTTTATTATATGGTATCAGATCATACAGAGTTTAGGCTCTTAAAATCTATCAATTACAGTCTTTTTAACTAATTAAAGTAATTTAATTTGTTTCATTAAATTGAAGTTGATTATAATAGTTTAATTTAAATAATTAAAATTAAAATATCTTATTAATAGCTACAACAATGTGGTAGTAAATTAATTCTTATGTTTGCTGACAAATAAGTTGAGAACTTTCTACCTATTTTTAAAATTCTTTATAGCAGCCCTGTAAGGTAGGATTATTGTTCTTACTTAAAAAAAAAAAACAAAAACTAGTCCTGGCTGGTGTAGCTCAGTGGATTAAGTGTGGGCCTGTGAACCAAAGGGTTGCTGCTTTGATTCCCAGTCAGGACACATGCCTGGGTTGCTGGCCAGGTCCCCAGTAGGAGGCATGCAAGAGGCAACCACACACTGAGGTTTCTCTTCCTCTCTTTCTCCCTCCCTTACCCTCTGTCTAAAAGTAAATAAATAAAATCTTAAAAAAAAGAAATTAAGCTCAGAAAAGCTATAGAACTTGCTTAAGGTCTCATAATAAGTGGTGAAGCTCTATGTTTCTAGCTCAAAAAGCTGAGCCCTTTGAAATGCATTAAGAAGTTTTTCATGATGATTAGAATTTATGTAAATTGTCCACACTACACCTAGGATATATATTTTTAAAGGAGATTTTAAAAATAAATCAGTTCTTTTCAACAAAATTGATAACATGTCTTATGTTCTACCAAAAGAAGTAATTATATCTTATTTGTTTTCATGTTTATTAAAAGAAAAAAGATATATCTAATTCAAAATCCACCTGCCAATATGTAACCCAGTTGTGTACCACAGGCAGTATTCAAAAAATGTCAGGAATTTGACACACAATCAACTTTTGTGTGCATTGAAAATACTAAACACTCTAAGAAATTCTTAACAATGCATTATGCTATTGTATGAATATGATTTTTAATAATTGCCACTCCTCAAATAATGATTATTATAATCTTTTAACAGTTTAGTCTTTTTCCTTTTGTTGATGTTGTTAGGCAATTGTTTGTAAATTGAGTTACTCTCACAAAGTAATTTATAGCTAATATTAAAAATCAGGAATTCATGTATATAGAATTTACTTACTTTAAATAAGTCCTAGAAAGTTGAATTCACTTTAATATATTTTTAAAAATATTGTGATGTTATAATTACTTTAGGAATCCTATATTTTAAGACTTGAAAGACAAACAAAACCTAGATTTAGCCTGCTTAATTATTAAAAGAAATGACTAAAAAATATCTTTGTTTCAGCAAATTTGTAAATTCTACTGTTTCAATGAACTCTTGGGAATACTACAGTCAACTCCAAAACATTCTCCAAGTGAACAGTGTCAAATATGCCACAAACACTGTACTGTTCATTTATGTTTTTAATGTTTATGCTTTAGTTCAACAGACTAAATAATTCAGGGGTAGAGAAGGAAGGATCCTTAGAGTAGGAGAATATACAACTTGGGTCCTGTACCCTCATTTCACAGGTGAAAAATCCAAGGTGCAACGGAATAAATTACTTGTATGAAGTCAAATATGCAGCAACTTACTAGTGGCAGGGTCCTGAATATAGGCCCAAGCTCCCTATTTATAGACATCTGCATTTTCTCCTACGATACCCTTCCTTTTCCTAGATGCTTTGCTTGAGCATATCCTGCTGCAATAAGTTAAAAAGAAAAATAGGTCAGTCTGTTGTTGATGGGCATTAGGCTTCAAATATCTTATTGGTTAAAACAATTAGCAATAATTTGCGCTTTAAAAAGTAATGTTAACCCACTCAAATTCCTAAAATGGCTGAAAGAAAAATTGTTGGTGAAAATGTAGAATAACTAGAACCCTCATACTGACAGCAGGAGTTTACACTGGTGCATCTGCTTTGGAAACCTGTTTAGCTGCATCTACGCAGGTTGAACCAATGGATAGCCTTTTGCCTTAGAAATTTTACTTCTAGGTAAATTAGCTTCCAGAAGTGAACACATATGTTTACCAAAAGGAATACTAGAATGTTCACAGCAGTTCTCTTTGTTACAACCTAGACCTGTAAAATACCCAAATGCCCATAAACAGAAAAATAATACATTGTGGTACATTCACATAATGAAATACTAACAATGAAAATAAATAATTTACCACTACAGAACAATATGGGTCCGTCTCTGAAATTGAGGGTGGAACAGGCCACACACAAAGCAGTATGTGCTGTGTGATTCTAAATATACATGTCATATACAAAAGGAGGTAAAAACAATCTGTTAGGAATCAAAATAGCAGTTGCCCTTGATGGGGCTTTGTTAATGGATGGAATGGAGCCCAAAGCATGTGCTGCTTTTTGTTATGAGTGCTGGTTACACTTGTGTGTTCAATTTCTGAAATTTCAATGATCTGTATACTTAGGATAATTGTGTTATGTGTATTATATTTCAATAAAAGTTTTGTATTTATTGAGGGTGAATAGTTTAGAAGTGGAGAAATATATGGGTACCAAATAGAAAATATGCCTAAGCAGCTTCTCATGTGAATACAATTCCTGGGGACTCTGTATTTAATCTGAACTGCCAACGAACTTTTAGGGAAGAATAGGGAAAAAAGTTCTTGTATAATTCTTTAGAATGGAAAACTCCCAGGTTTACTGATCTACTTTTCCATGATCAGTTTTAATGAATGATCTTTGGAGCATTTATTCCTCTGAAGGTTTAAAACCAACCAGTCAAATATTTACTGGGCAATACATATAAATATGAAAATGTGTTACAAAGAGTAAAGCACTGTTCCTCCCTGAAGAGGAAGAAGCCTGTAGTCTCTAAGTTTCCTGGATCATGGGGAGTTCGAAGATAAGTTCTGAGAGGACTGTAAGTGTTCAGAGATTGTTGGGAAAATTTTGAGTGTGTCCAATTTCATCAGAGTCCTAAAGGAGTACTATTCGTCCTTCATCCCCAATCACCATCACATCAAATGAAGAACCATTGCTGAAAGGCACACAACCTATTTGGGAAATCTAGCTGGCAAGGCAAGTTTACAGTCACTGTACTCCAAGCAGCTGTACTTAAATGGATTGCCTTAGCTTAGTTCTCGTGTAAGATAGGCAGAATTTTGTGGGATTCAGTGGGTGCCGTTTTTCTTGGTACTGGCTTGACCTTCTTTTTTATTTTTATTTTTATTTTATTGTTGTTCAATTACAGTTGTCTGCATTTTCCCTCCACCACTCCCCCCCACACACTCCAGCCAAACCTCCCTCCCTCCCTTGCTTCTATTCTTCCCCTTGGTTTTGTCCCTGTGTCCCTTCTAGTAG
>PVKM010040509.1:0-13425 GCA_004027735.1 Carollia perspicillata
CAGTTATTAACATCCACACCTAAAACAAAAGCAGACGAAGCGGTCACCTAAAACAGGAGCAGAGCCACAGAAATGGAGGTCACATGGAAGGTTAGCAACAGGGGAGTGGGAGGAGAGGGTGGGGAGAAGGTACAGAGAATAAGTAGCATAGACGGTGGGGAGAAAATAGACAGGGAGAGGGCAAGAGTAGTGTGGGAAACGTAGAAGCTAAAGAACTTATGATACATGGACATGAACTGAAGTGGGGGAGTGTGGGTGGGAGGGGGTGTGCAGGGTGGAGGGGAATGAAAGGGGGAAATGGGATAACTGTAATGGCATAATCAATAAAATATATTTAAAAAAATTCACATAATAATTTCTGTTATAATGTGATGTCAACAAACATTCACCTTACTGAGTCAATAAAGCACACCCCGAAAAAGGCTCCTTAGTTGACAATATTTTCTTAGTCTTATTAGAAGCATGCCAAACAGCCTAACTTAAAAATCAAAACACACAGCTGGAATGAGTGAACTCAGCGGTGTGAAGCCACAGTGCCCATGTTACCAAGGGGCATCAGTGAAGACCCACAAAACTGGTTCAAGAACCTAGGAATCATTCCTTAATCACAATAAAGCCTGAATGAGCTAACAAAAATGTCTACATTTTAAATGTTTTTAAATTAAAATGGGAAAACAATTATTCAACATTTGCGTATGTAGTTTAGTATACAAAATTTCAAAATATACAGCCCACAAAGAAAATCAAAAAACAAAAGAGGTCCTTGGTAGAGAAGAAGCCAGTGAACTAAATTAAACACATGGAAACTGAGGTCCAGACAGCATGTATTATGAGTCCTTGGTAAACTTTTAGCTAGTGGCAACAAGAGGATCACAGCCTTAGATGGTAAGATCTACCTGGCCTTTAGTTACCCTGATGCACCTTGAAAACTGTTAACAGGTTTACAGTGGGCGAGAAGCGCCTTCCTCAGCTCTTTAGTACACACACCTTGCACAATACCTTGCAAATAGCAGAGGAACTTACTGAGTGTCCGATGGGTGAAAACAATAAAAATGCCATTTATTTTAAGTGATTACATAAATCAGATAGTTCACTAATTCAGACTTGTCTCTCCACTAAATTATCCTGAATTAATTAGGGCTTATGATACTAACATTAGCAAAAGCAATGATTAAGTTCAGCAGAATTACAGAAAGGTTTGGCTTTTGGCCAAAACTCTGTTAACAATCCAAAGCATTCCCAGAACTGTATATAATACAACAAAAATGTAAAGAAATAAGGCAAAAGGGAGTCTGGGAAATCTGTTATGATTAAGAAAACGTAACAAGAAGAGAGGTATAGAATAGGAATAGATAATAAACAAAATAACCTAATTTAACTACTAAAACAGTGTTATTGTTGTTTATAAATGAGGGTATGAAATTAATTCAATGGGTCATGACCAACATTTTTAGTAAAACAGAACAAACTAGAAAATACTAGGTACTAAGAGCATTGCTTCATAAAAGTTGTTTCAATGACTTATAGACATACATAGTTTGTACTAAGTCACAAAATAATTGTGACTATGGACAGCTATCCAAATTTTGAGCCTCTGCTGCAGAAAACCTGAACTTACCATTTTTTTGGCATGTTCTTCACACAGAGGCGTCTGGTGTGTGATGTCAAAAACAGGCACAGAGCACTGCTGTCCATCTGCAAACTTGGCCGTGCAACTTGAGAAGAGCTGCTGAGAGCGGTTCAAGAGGATATCTGGTTTTTCTAAGTTAAGAATACAACACACTGAAACTCTAGTTATTTGATTTTTAGATATGTAAAGTTTTCTTCTTTGCTTACTTGTGTCTGGTAGGTATAAATTTTATTATCTATAAAAGCTAAAGAACCAACCCAGCTACCAATAAGGGGAAATGATGATAGTTTTATCGGCATTATTTATCGGAGTCTGTTTTGCTACTGTGTCCCTAAACACAGGTCTCCTTTAAGGTCATTCTGATTGCTGTTACTTGTAGAAGTAGGGTCATTTCCTTCTTAACACACTAACTCTTACAAGTTCCAATATACTGTTTTTAAAAAAGAAACTTTATTTTAAGAAAAACTCCCGCATGTGATACTCCTCAAGGATAAAAACAGCCCTCGCTGGTGTGGCTTGGTTGGTTTGAGGCACTGTTGCATGCACTGCAAGGTTGAGGGTTGGATTACCGGTCAAGGCACATAGCTGGGTTGCGAGTACGGTCCCCACTGGGGACACACACAGGGGTGGCAACCCACTGACACCTCTCTCACACAGAGTGTTTTCTCTCTCCTTCTCTCTCCCCACACCTTCCTCTCTGTCTAAAATCAATAAATGTATCCTTGGGTGAGGATTTAAAAAAAGAAGAAAAAAACCTGCAACTAACACAAAATAGTATTTAATGTAAACTGTGGTTGGAAAAAAAGATTACAATTAATTAGTTGGCATAAAAAAGAATAAAAATATAAACATAAAATTCTAAAAAACTAATCTACCCAAATTTGGATTTTTCATTGTGCATTTCCAACACCAAACTCAAACTTAACAAAAATCTACTTTTAAATCAAAACTATACTACTAAAATTAGAACATCAACTTTATGTCATCAACATTTTAAGCACCCATACTTTTAGTCATTAACTACATCTCCCCAAAATTCACTTTAAATCTATTAAGGAAGTATCTTCCTGTTTTTCCTTTCATGTTTTTATCTTTATGACTCTTCATAAAGCCTTTACAGCATAGAAACTGCTGCTGAAAAAGTTGTGAAAATACAACTTCAAGAACAGAGAGGACGGCAAAAGTCAGACAGCACAGTAATTGTTACTATATAAATGTTTTGAGTGCTACTCAATTTTAAATGTTTAATACAAGTGAGAGTAGTAAGATTTCACAACCAGCTTGAAGACCTTAATATGTTTTCCTCAAGTATTATATTTTCTGTCTGAAGATATCTTCTTTCCTGGTCAGTAATGTTTACCTTTTATTCATTTCAAATCAGCACTGTACACAATACAAATAGCAAATTATTCCCACAGTAAAAGGCACACTATAAAGCTACATAAATTTCTTGGAAGATGAAAAAGTTACTGAATAATATGATTTGATTTTTCCATTGATTAGTGTTCTAGTTCCTCCTTACAAACTATCTAGAACCATTTGGAAGGACTGAAATTCTGTCACAAAATGGAATTAAGTGACAGCCCTGGAAGAACCTGCTAGTTGCTGTCAATTTTGCTTACTGTGAACCGAAATGACACAAGCAGAAAAAATTATGCAGGGGACATTATGGAAATCATAGGTCATATAAAAATTAAAGTCATTCACTTGGCTTAAGAATGAAATACACAGCCCCGAATGAGTCAGGACTTTCGAATGCACACTGAGTTCAGTTCACAGGATACGTTGGAAACAATGTCTGGTGAATGGAAGGGCTCTGTTAGCGCACGGTTCACCCTTCGCCGTTCCGCTGCACGCTGCTGGCTCCACCTCCCTCAGCTTGGTCCGGCTCCCGCTAAGAAAAGAAAAGAAATTAATTTTAAAAAAATGCTTAAAGAATCCAGGGGAATTTTCAACACTAAGTTACTACAACATAACACCAACATGTTACCTCTCTATATTCATCAAATCAAATGTAAATATGGCTTATAATGACCAGTTCCACAGTTTCCCCAAATTGCTGTCAAAAATTAATTATATTATAATCTGTTTCAGCTATGCCTTTTAAAAAAAATTAAAGTGATAATCTGATTCTTTTTGCATCACAAGAAGACACAGAAAAGTGACGAGGAACAGGAGACTAGGTGTGTGACCCTAGCTTCCTCATCTGTACAGTAGAGATAAGAGATAAGGCAAGATAACACATTTAAAACACTTAAATACAGAGCACAGATAATAGGGGGACCTAGTTTCTCTGAGAAAGGTAGGTCTCTGAGTGAATAACTAAGCCAACACCTCCAGGCTGCTCTAGGACACTGCCTCCCCTACAGAGGACTGGGAGCTCTGTGAGGGAGGGAGGATGCGCAGGCACAGGCCTTGTGCAGGTATTATCAGATTCACATACACGGTTTTAAACAGCTCTAAACATGACAACAAGCAGAAAACTCTTAAAGGCATAGTATCTTTTTGAGATAAGTAAATGAAAAATAGGTTACTTTTTTACAGCAAATATAATGAAAACCAAAACACCCAAAATAAAATGAAATTACAAATAATGTACAGGTATATAAGAAATATAATCAACTACAATGCAAAGGTTATTTTTCATTTTTCTGTTTTAACCCTTTTTCCCTCTCAAGTAACTCATGATCTCTACAGAAAAATTAAAATTCATGGACTATAGCCCTGGCTGGTGTAGCTCAGTAGATTAAGCGTGGGCCTGCGAACCAAAGGATCGTGGTTCGATTCCCAGTCAGGACACATGCCTGGGTTGCAGGCCAGTTCCCAGTGGGGACACAGGAGAGGCAACCATACATTGATATTTCTCTCCTTCTCTCCTTCCCTTCCCCTCTAAAGATAAATAAATTTAAAAAATCTTTAAGGAAAAAAAAATTCATAGACTATAAATTTTTTTCATTTTAATTAATAACCCCACTATTTAGAGATAACTACTGCTAATATTTAGATGTACAAACTCCTAAAATGTTATACACTATATATTCAAGCTTAAATTCAAGCTCTGAAAATAAGTAAAAAGTGTGAAATAATAAACTCAATACAGAACTAAGCATTCTAAATTTTGAAAATTATTTCCCTAGTTAAGTAAGATGTTTTAGAAATGTTTAATTCCATTAAGCTAGTACTTTCAAAAGGTACACAATCTAAGTAATTATGATTTAAGTTTTCACCACCTAGATAAACTTCTAAAGTGGTAATATACCATAATTTCTTAACTGAAATATCAGATAACTAACTCTACATTTCCAATATATGGATTTTCATTCAATAAAGTATTATGCAAACATTATAAATCATGTTTTTAAAACAATCTTTAAGAACATGGGGGGATGGCTATAATATATTTTTAAGAAGAAAAAAGCTACATACATAACTCTTAAAACCACTAAAGATCAATTTTGCTTAATTACCAATATAAAAATGAAAGAGTGTAAAGACTGACATTCGTATCATGAAACTATTAAAACTCATGTTTTAGAATAATGAAAAAAGATCATAATTCAGTGTTAAATGGAAAAAAGCAGAAAACAAAAAAGTAGTGCAGGATTTCAATTTTGCTTTTTAATGCAAGCACATGGCTCACTGCAGATTTCACATACACATATACACACACAAAGGAAAAGTCTAGAAGGAAACAGAATCAAATGTTCATAATATTCTCTCTGATTTGTGAATGGTAATACTACTTATGGAGATCTTCCCCTTCTTTTTTCTATATTTTTCAAATTTTTCATAATAAGCCAAGTATCTACACTATAAACAGAGGGATCCCCCCTGCAAAGAGATCCAATGTTATAAAACATTTTGAACTGATATGGGATAATGTAGATATTAACAGAAAATACACTTCAAAAAAAGCTTTAAGGCAGTAAAACACTGTAAAATGCTGCTTTTGTAGTAAAAAATCTATAAATATTACTTTTAAATAACACAAAATTTCTAGGCATTATCTATTTTTTAAAGACAGGTAACATTCTCAAATTCTCTATGAATAAATTTTAATCAAGTTTGTCTGAGTGACAAAATCAATACAGAATGTGTAAATATTTCAGACCTAAATGTCCGCCACCCATTGTGCCTCAACGACCCTCTCAAAAAGTACAGAAAACAGACGAGACGGATGCCTCCAAAACCGGCGGCTGCACACGGCGCTGACCTGGTCCGGCTGCACGCTGCTCTCTGCAGCTCCTGTAGTAAACGTCCAGTGCACTCTGGTTCTCTACTGGCCGCCTGCAGCAAGGCTTTCCTAAATGTGTGCCGGCATTTCTTTTGACGAGATTCTGCCCGCTCCAGGCGGCAGAGGTGCTTATATTTCTGCTGAAAGTAAGTGCAAAGTTGGGTCACCCTGGAGCTCCTACTCTCCGTATCATCATCATCTGACCTGGAAGGTGCACAGAGAGAAGTGAAAAACTGATTACCCGTTAGGCTCGTTTCAGAAAGGGGAAGCACGGGGAGGAAGGTGGCTGGATGCAGAGGGTTAAACCTTGTGGCGTGTGAGCACATCCTCAACAAGGTTCGAGGAAGGGAATTCCAGCAGTGCTGGGAACAAGTACTGTATTTTAACAAGGCGGCGAGGAGGCAGAGGCAACCTGATGCTTGAAGAAGCTTAACCTTCTTAGCAAAGCATAGTTCCACAATGCATCAGTGTCTTCTAAATTTTAAATAATTAGGAATTCTTGGGAAGAATATGTATTTTCTACCTTTACTTACTAACAAGTCTGAGAGTAATGACATGGCAGTTACGAGGAAACACTCAGCATAATTTCGTAAGAGACAGGTCACGCCAGAAACCGAGAGTGAATTCTAGCAGTGCGTTATCAAAGAGCTGCCATTTTATACGTACTGGTTTTTAACTATGTTTTTCTTGCTAAACACAAACAATTTGGATGGTAGGGATCACAATCATTCTATGTTATGTTTTTAAGTATAGGAGATACATCCTAAACAGCATTTCATACACCACAGATTCTCCTGTCATTAAGCGAACGTCACCTGATTGGTGCCCTGAAAGGGTGCTGGGTAGAAAAGGATGCGGAGGGCACACGTAGGCTCAGAAAGACAGAGTGCTGGGGTCAGTTAGGGAGCCCTCTGCCAGGGAGGTGAGACTGGTCACTTTCGTATTATCTCACTGTTGACTGTTGGGAATAGTGCACACTAGACTTGAAAACCGACGGTGTTATTTTACCTTCTTTCTCTTCTACTTCTAACATAAATAAATAGCACCCACGTGACACTATAAACTAAGCGTTATCTCACTAATCGTCTATAAATCATGGCTTGGTTCTCTGATGTGGCATCCCTCTTTTCTCCTGCAGAATAGTTGATTAACAGGCTGTCCGTCAACCGGTTTAGTATATGTCCTATGGAACACATTCTCCTCAGTGTACGTTCTCTGCACACACACCAACTGAAGACTTTACTTCAATCTTTTCACATATGCAACACCCAATGGTTACTGTCTACTATGCTAAATACTATAAAGGAGAAACAAAACATTTCAAGGAGTTTGCAATGCAACTTATACCATACAAATGCATCCCAAACGTTAGACAATCCAAGACAGACCCAGTAACTGTAACAGTGGGGCAGTCAGACCAATGATTCAAACGTCCGACTCAAATTCGGAAAGTCTAGAGCTCTTTAAAATGTCAGATTCCCATGACTTACCTCAGATATAAACCAGAGTGCCCACGGGATGGGGCCCAGGAACCTGTACTCTGAACTGTGCCCCCAAACCCCACAGCAGGTCTTTATTTGCGAGCTCTAGTAGAGCCATAAGCGTTATAAATATCTTAAACACAAAGGAGACACCAATAAGTACCATAAGAGAGGCATAAAGTGCTACTGAAATTCACTTGAAAGGCTGCTGGATGAAAGACAGAACTACAGTTGTGAAGAAAGGGTAGAATTTGAAGAAAAGACACAAAGGATACCTCACAGCGATGAAACAACGTAAGCCAAGACACTGAGATGGACAGGGTGGGGGCAGCAAGCACTATGTAGCTCAGTTTGGCCAGGAGTGGAGTGTGTACAGGGGTGTAGTAGATAAACTCAGTAACTCTGACTCTGCATAACTAGGAGAATGTAAGTGCCATTGATAGAAAAAGAAAAAGAAACAGCAAGTCTTAAAGAAAGTAGAGCTAGAGTGAGTAATCACTTGCCAAAATTCTTATTTGAAAAGACTCTTACTGCATAGAGGAATGGCTAGATCAGTGGTTCTCAAGTTAACTATGGAAAGATGCACCTGGATACTACACCATCACACAAGTTTTCAAAGCTTATTCTTAGTTTTTATAGTTACTTGCTGTGAACCAGTAACAGGCAGTTCACAGACCAGCATCGGCCCACAGACCATCCCTGGCGTGATCCTAAACTAGAAAATCTCCTAGAGGCTTCCCACTTCTAAGATGCTCTGACGTTAACATTTACAGACCTGGTTTTGCTAAGGAGGGGGAGCAAGCTGGAAAGAGAAAGGCCAGTTACTAGCAGCAACAGGCCTGGCACCTACTGTATTCTCAAGGTGTGCTAGTTTCCTTCCTTCTATGAAAGCAGAGATATAGCTAGTGGCTTGCCTATTCCTGAGGTTAAGAAAATGGAAAAACATGACATATGTAAAATCACAATGTAAGTACAGGTATTACCATTATTAAAATGCTAATAATAACTCCAAATATAAAGCCACAAATTCCAAACCTGATTTCCTGAGACTTCAGGCTTGTCCATAATCTTAAAAGACAAGACACAAGATTCCCCAAATAAATTTCATTTTACTTTACTTTTTTAAAACAAGAGCAAAAAGGTTAACACCTCTGATAAAAATATGGGAGTCAGAAAGAGGCACGAATATTGAGGAAAAGAATGAGTTTAATTATGCTGAATTTAGTGTATGGTAGAATAGTTGATGATAAATATCTGATAGGCAGTTCCAACTCAAAAGAAAGGTCAGACATGAGAAAAAGATTTTCAAGTTATTCACATACAGATAACAGTTGAAACAAAAAAGCAACAAAAGGCTAATGGCAATGTGGCCACTTTGATACTCTAAGGAACCCAAAGCAACTACACACAGGTTAAGATATACTTGTGGATACATTTTTGGTCTCAAAAGAAGCAGAGGATATCTCTTCCGAAACTCCTTGGTCAAAAAACATACAGCCCTGGCCCTGTGACTCGGTTGGTTGGAGCGCCTTCCCATAAATTGAAAGATTGCAGGTTCGATCCTGGTGGAAGCACATGCCTAGGTCGCGGTTCCATCTCCGCTCAGGGAGTGTACAGGAGGCAACCGATTTCTCACGTTGCCATTTCTCTCCCTCTCTCTAAAATCAACAGACATGTCCTCAGATGAGTATTAAAAAAATCAGGCAAACAAACAAATATTTTTCTTAAAAATCAGAACTGAAGCGGAAGTGGGAAGCAGGGAACAGAAAAGGATAATGGACCGCCTTCACAAAACTTATCCCGACAAGATGAACCCAAGATTCTAAAATGAGTCCAGGACCTGCAAAATCAAAGTTGTCACGCACAGGAGAGGGTGGGCTATTTTCATGACAATAAGACAAAATGACAGATACAGACTTAGGGAGCTGCCACGCCCTGTTTGGACATGCCACTGCCCCAGAACCCCCATCAGTCCACCTACCCCAAAGCTCTGTGAACCCCGTGCTACTGGGACTTTATAGAAGCTTCCTCCGGCAGGTGTGATCCACTATTAACTCCATTTCCAGCCCCTCTCCTGTCTCTGGCGGGATGAGGTTCAGCTACAAATTCCTAGCCCCAAATAAGGGCTTGGTCTTTCTGGCGACTGGCACCCATTCAGAAGCTACCCAGGAGCCCACCTGGAGTCACTCGTAGGAACGAAAGATGCTCCCAGTGCTCTTATCATTTAGAAAATTATAAGGGTTTTAGGAGCGGGGGGACAGAGACCAATACATATTTTCCTTTATCTCACAATGAACCTTAACAATTTACAGCTGTAATCACCTAGACTTTTAAAAAGGAAGATACCAAATCAATAAATAACCTAACATTCCACATTAAGAAATGAGAGGAAGAGAAAACAAAACACAAAACAAGCAGAAGAAAGAAAACAACGAAGACTAGAAGAGAAATATATAAAACAATAGGAAAAGTATGAGAGAAAAATCAATGAAACCAGAAGTTGGTTCTTTGAAATGATCAACAAAATTAACAAGCTTTAAAGCTCAATTAACCAAAAAGAAAGAGAAGACTCAAGTTACCAAAATTAGAAATGAAAAGAACATTACAAAATATCTTAAGAAAAAAAATTTTATAAGGTATTATTATAAAAAAGTATGCAATTAAATTAGATAATGAGGAAATGGACACTTTCCTAGAGACGCACAAGCTTTGAGACGCACAAACAACTATCATTCAGAACCACTTGAAGTCTAGCTGAGTGGAAGTCCTACAACTAAGGGTATAAAAAGCCACATCGAGATTGGCAGAGGGGATGAAGACGCTGCAAACTGGTCCCATCCGCGTGGCAGATAAGATTCGGGAAGGATATTTCAGCTGTGGAGGTCCCCCTTTCAGGGGTGAGGGGTCCCAGCCCCACACCAGGCTCTCCAGCCCAGCCAGGGTTCCAGTGCCAGGAAGAGAAGTCCCTGTAACTTCTGGCTGTAAAACCCAATGGGGATTGTGGATGAGTGAGATGGAGGGCTGCTAATGTCCCAGGCAGTTCCTCTTAAAAGGTCCAGGCACAAATGTATTCGGATTCACTGCCTCTGAGCTCCAACTGGGGCAGCAGCTTGAAAGGCACAAGGGACATAGAGGCAAGAACTTATCACATTTTACCATATATAATGTGCACTTTTTGCTCCAATTTTTGAGAGAAAAATAAGGATGAGCATTATACATGAATATAATGGTTACATAACATGGGTATAATGATCCTGTGTATAAAGCGCTCACAAACATGGGTGCACACTATACACGGCAAATACGGAAGTTGTCTGGCATGAGGGCAAGAGCCGGGGGGTGGGGCAGCATTCTACCAGACAAAACTGCTGGCAGAGGCCATTGTTCCTTTTCTGATCACCCTCCCCCCAGACCAGCAGGGGGATGCCACATCTGAGTCTCCATCAACCCAGCTCTCACTGTTCACAAACCTCCACCCTCTGCCTTCTATGATGATTCCCTGAGATCTCACTCCACCCAACTTTTGAGCCCACTCAAGTTGCAGTGGCTTTTCCATACTAATGGCTCATACTTTAGACTTTACTAAAATCTCTCAAACAAGCAGCATCTAACCTCATACCTATTACTATGTGCCCCAAGGCATGGCACTAGAAGTAGCTGGCCATGGTTCACAGCTTAGCCTGTCCCAGCACCTCCAGGCCCAGCACAAGTAGCAGCCATCTGCAGATCACTTTGTAGCTCTGTTCTGGTGGCCCTGGACAGCACACAAGTGGCAGCTGTCCTTGGCCTGCACTTCCCAGGAGGCCCCAGAGCCAGCACACAAGGCAGACAGCTTCAGATCACATGAAAGCATTACCCAACCACCTCCATAAGCAACACACTCAAGGAGTGAACTCAGTGGGCACTAGAGCCCTGCTGATCCATCATGGTGGCTAAAGCCAGTCTATGCAGCTGATCAGCCTGGGATAAATCTCTACCACTGATGTGACAACAGCAACCAAGGCTCGACTACAACAGGAGGGTGTACACAATCCACATGAGAGAAGGGGAGATAAAATTGGATGGCCAGCTCGGGTAAACAGGGAGGCTATGCCACTGAACTCAACAGTACACCAACAACATTAGGCCACACTACCCAACCCAGGACATGTATCAGCTCTACCTAATACATAGAAACAAACACAGGGAGGCTGCTAAAATGAGGAGACAAAGAAACATGTCTCAAATGAAAGAATAGAACAAAACTCCTGAAAAAGAACTTAACAAAATGAAGACAAGCAATCTACTACATGCAGAGTTCAAAACCCTGGTTATGCCCTGGCCAGTGTTGCTCAATTGGCTGGAGCATTGCCCCATACACCGAAAGGTCACAGGTTGAATTCCCAGGTTACATGCTTAGGTGGCAAAATTGGTCCCTATTCAGGGCGTGTATGGGAGGGAACTGATCAATGTTTCTCTCTCACATCAAAGTTTCTCTCCCTCTCTCTCCTCCCCTTCCCCCTCTCTAAAAAAGAGAATGATGAATGAATAAATAATAAATTAAGTGCTGTGGCTGCATTTCCAGTGGTGTATTCTCCTTAAAAAAGTAAAACAAAAACTTGTTATAAGGATGCTCAATGAGCACTGGCTAGTGTGGCTCAGTGGACTGAGCACTGGCCTGTAAACCGAAAGGTCACCAGTTTGATTCCCTATCAGGGTACATGCCTGGGTTGCGGGCCAGGGGTCCAGTTGGGGGCAAACAATCGATGTTTCTCACACATAGATGTTTCTCTCCCTCTCTTTCTCCTTCCCTTACCCCTCTGTAAAAATCTTAAAAAAAAAAAAAGACGCTCAGTGAACTTACTGAGAACTCCAAAAGCATTTAAAAAATGAAAATCAATCCTCCTACAAAGGCGTGTCTGTGGTTCCCTGTCTTTGGACACGAAATAATTGGAGGCACAGAAGTGTGGACTCAAGAGGTCTGGGGCCAGCTTGCTCCCAGCGGGTTCAAGATCAACCATCCCACACAGAGAGAGAAAAAAAAAATGAAAATCATAAAAAACAACCAAACAGAAAAGAAGGATACACTAACTGAAATGAATAATTTACAGGGAATCAACAGTAGAGTAGATGAAGCCAACAATAAATCAGCAATCTGGAATATAAGGAAGCAAAAAACACCATATCAGAACAGCTGAAAGAAAAAATAATCCAAAAAAAATTAGGATAGTTTAAGGAGGTTCCAGAACAACTTCTAGTACACCAACATTTGCATCATGAGGGTGCCAGAAGGAGAAGAAAAAGAGCAAGTAATTGAAAACCTATGTAAAAAAAAATGATGGAAAACCTCAAGAAACTAGACCATCTATACCATACGCAAGAATAAACTTAAAATGGATTAAAGGCTTAATATTAGACTTGAAACCATAAAAATTCTAGAAGAAAACATACTGTAAAATCTCAAACATTTCTCACAGCAATATGTTTTCTGATATATTGCCTCAAGTAAGGAAAACAAAAGAAGAAAAAAGCAAATGGAACTACATTGAAATAAAAAGTTTTTGAAAAGCAAAAGAAATCATCAATAAAATGAAAAGAACCCACTGAACAGGAGAACATAATCACTGATATATCTAATAAGGGATTAATATCCAAAATTTACAAGAAACTTATAAAATAACACAAACACACACACAATGCAAACAATCCAATTAATAATGGGCAAAGGATCTGAATAGATACCTTCCAAAGAGGACATACAGGTGGCCAATAGACATACAAAAAATGCTCAACACCACCAATCACCAGAAAAATGCAAATTAAAACTACAATGAGGTACCACCTCACACCTGTCAGAATACAGATTGGTGTAGCCACTGTGGAAAGCAGTATATAGAGTTATTTCAAAAAATTAAAAATAAGCCCTGGCTGGTGTAGCTCAGTGGATTGAGCGCGGGCCTGCAAGCCAAATGAACGTGGTTCGGTTCCCAGTCAGGGCACATGCCTGGGTTGCAGGCCAGTTCCCGGCAGGGGACACACGAGAGGCAACCATACATTGATATTTCTCTCCCTCTCTCCTTCCCTTCCCCTCTAAAGATAAA
>PVKM010040510.1:0-13427 GCA_004027735.1 Carollia perspicillata
ACTGGTGCAGCCACTGTGGAAAACAATATGAAATTTCCTCATAAAATTAAAAATGGAATTTCCTTTTGACTCTGTGATTCCAGTGCTGGGAATGCCCTAAGAATCCCAAAACACCAATTCAAAAGAACTTATGCACTCTTATTTTCATAGCAGCGTTATTTTCAATAGCCAAGTGCTGGGAAGAGCCTAGGTGCTCATCAGTAGATGAGTAGATCAGAAAACCGTGGTACATTCACACAATGGAATACTACACAGCAGAAAGAAAGAAGGAACTCCTACCTTTTGCAACAGCATAGATGGAACTGGAGAATATTATGCAAAATGAAATAAACCAGTGAAAGACAAATACCATGCAATCTCACTTATAAGAGGAATCTAACATACAAAATAAACTAATGAGCAAAATAAAACTAGAGATATGGAAACATGGAACAGACTTACAGCAGCCAGAGGGGAGGAGGGAGAAGGATAATGGTGGTAAGAAGGGAAGGGAACTAGTCAAAGAACAAGTATAAGTGACCCATGGACATGGACAACTGTGTGGTGATTGACTGTGGGAGCAGGGGACAGCTGGGCAGAGGAAGGAAAAGGGGGAAAAACTGGGACAACTGTAATAGAACAATTAACAAAAGAAATAAGCCAGGCAGTAAGGGATAAATACCATATGATCTCACCTTTAACTGGAATGTAATCAACAAAAGAAAAAAGCAAACAAAATATAACCAGAATCATTGAAATCAAGAACAATCTAACAATAGCTGGAGCGGGGAGGGACAGTAGGAAGAAGAAAGTAGTTTTTTTTAGTAGTAGCTTTCTATAGTAGTTTTCAGGAACTACTATAAAGGACACATGCACAAAACCAAGGCGGAGGGTGGAAGCAAGGGAGAGAGTTGAGTTTGGAAGGGGTGGGTGGGGGAGGGTGGGGAGAAAATACAGACAACTGTAACTGAACAACAATAAAACAATTTAAAGAAAAAAATAGTTAATATAGTATTGCTTTAGATTTACCTACATATTGACTAATTTGTTTCACCATTCCTCTTGCATCCTAAAACTGTTATTTGAGACCATTTTTCTTCATTTAGTCTTTAGCAGAGGTAGTTCAACATGGTAGCACGGGAGATCTTGAATTCACCTGGTTCCATGGACAAACCAAATCTCTACATACACATGGAACAATTTTCTCTGAAAAAGACCTGGACACTAGATGAACAGCTCCTCCACAAGAAAGAAGAAAAGGACCACACAGAGATGTGTAGGACAGCAGAGACAGTTTCACAAGAACCCCTTCTCTTGCATGACAATAGTCAGAAAGTTCTAACAAACACACAGCTTCTCTCTGAGGAGGGGTTGGGGTTCATGCCCCACATCAAGCATCCCAAACTTTGAGACCAACACTGGGGACATGAACCCCAAAGGGTGATTGGGAAGGAAAAGTCTGTCCCTACAGGGCTCAGGCACAGACTCATTCACCATAGGACCAAGCACAAAAGCAGCAGTTTGAAAGCAGCCTAGACCACACATGAAGATTCATTAGCTAATTCTTAAAGTGTCTGGCCAAGATGCAGGGGTCTGCTGGCACTTTCTCTGAGGACAGAGGTGATGGCACCACTTTTGTGCTCCTAAATTTGTCTGTGCTGGCATGGGAAGGCACCTTTTCAGTACTCACGCTATTTCCAAAGCACTGGAAGGCCTTGTCTGACCCCACACACGCCCTACAGCTCCTCTGCAGCTGATGGGCTTGCTACAGACCAAGGCTTTCCAGAGGCCCCACTGAAGCCAGAGGGCTTGCCACAACTCCAACCTTCTCTGTGGCCATGATGAATGAAACCCACAGGTGTGCTCAGTCCACATTGGGACTGCCCCTTGAGTGCCTGGCTCTGGTGGCCAGGGGTCCTGCACTTATGGCCCCCAAGGGACTGGAACAATTGGGCAGACAGTTCTTGTCAGGCTATCAGCCCTAGGAAACAAAACAGACAACAGACTGAAGCACACCTCTGGTCTTCCTGAGATAAAGGCCTATTTACTTGTCCAGGAGCTTCAGGCTTAAGGGTAGATTTGATATTTACAATAAATCTAGAGGCTACAGAGGAGCTCTCAGGACATGTAGGTCAGAGGATGCCATTCTTACTCACCCCCTTTGTCTTCCTATAGCTCACCAGTACCTCCCAGAAAGGAGTTAAAATGCTCAACTGGAACCTCAATTTAGGGAATTGTCCAAGACCAAGTCAAGTGGGCTATGGAAATTTCCTTTTTCATCTCTATGTACAATAGCCAACAATGTTGGCCAAAGCTTTTTGATCATATTTTTCTTCAAAGCTGTCATTGAACTCAAGATACAACAGAAAATTCTTAGTCACAAGTGATCATTTACCTTACATTGCAAAATGGCCTTTACTTTTGCAAATATGGACGTAAACTGTCTCTTATTTTAGGGAAGGAAATGCCTATGTGCTATATAAACCTATGCTGATCAAAAACCTTTTAAAATATTTATCCATTTATTCAATTATGGGAGGTATCTGATGTCTACCTACTAGAGTAAATATTTCAAAGCCACCATTAGAAACATAAATGGAAGAAAATTTTAATTTATATATTTCCCTAAGAGATATGTAAATGCCTTTACTACTTATTCAGCAGTCAGCATCTTCTCAGAGTGCAGCCTGAAATGTCCTAGCTAGGTAAACTTGGGCCTGTGCGGAAAAAAACAGGCACTGAAAGTATTTAAATATATAGTCACATTCAGTTTTCTTTTGTTGTTAAATACATCCCACAAGAGACTACTAAAAGTTGCGGGTGGGGACAAGAGTGGGATCAAGAGATCTTCCATTGTGAAATCTAAATAGATCCACTGAACTATGGAGCAAGAATGCATTGTATATTCTTTGCATCTAACTTAGTATACAAAGTCACAAATGATGTTGAACATATTAAAATAAAATAATAATAATTTTGAATAAGAATTATCTTCCAGATACTCTGCTGAGTGTTGGAACCACAAAGGCAATACGGCAAACTGGTAAATACCAAATTTTAACTCTATTGCCATTTAAATTTGAATATATGAAAATTGATAAAGATATTCATTCAGAGAGTACTATTCTTCCAGTGCACTGTCAAGCTATATTATGTACTTTACTACTAATTATCACACTAGCTGATCAAGATAGGCCTTACTCTCCTATATAATAAATGAGAAAATCAAGGCTCAAAGCTACATTTACAAAACTCCATTTTTTACATTCAAACTATTTCAAAATAATTCAATTTCTATTATAAAATTATTAATAATTTTATTTATGCATCTACAGTCTTGGCTGTAGATCCTTGCTTTTCATGGCTTTGACTATTTCTTGCCAATCCCTTCTAACCAGCAAAGTTTCTTTTGAGAAATCATCTGACAGTCTTATGGGAATTCTCCTGGGTAAGTAACTGCTTTTCTCTTACTACTTTTAAGATTCTCTCTTTATCTTTAACCTTTGGCATTTTAATTATGATGTGTCTTGGAGTGGGTCTGTTTGCATCCCTCTTTTGGGGGGCCTTTGTGTTTCCTGGACTTGCATGTTTATTTCCTTCACCAAATTAGGGAAGTTTTCTTTCATTATTTTTAAAAATAGATTTCCAATTTCTTGCTCTTTCTTCTCTTCTTATGGCATCCCTATGATGTGAATTTTGGACTGCTTGAAATTGTTCCAGAGGCTGAATACACTATCCTCATTTTTTTGGATTCATTTTTCTCTTTGTTGTTCGATTGGTTGTTTTATGCTTTCTTATGTTCCAAATCATAGATTTGATTCTTGGCTTCATGCACTCTACTGTTGTTTCCCTGTAAATTGTTCTTTATTGTAATTAGTGTATCCTTTGTTTATGTCTGGATTTTTTCTATGCTGTTGAAGTCCTATGTTCCTCAAGCATCCTTATAACCAATATTTAGAACTCTGCATCTGATAGATTACTTATCCTTTATTTACTGGTGTCTGAATGAGTTCCTCAGTGGAGAACAGCAACTGATACTAGAGAAGAGATGGAGATTTCCCTCTCCCTCTCTGCCTTACTTTGTTTGCTTCTGTAGCATTAGCTGCATCTTTATAACTTTTGCTGCCCTGGGACTTACTGAGACCACACTACAGAATCCTCTCTTTTCCTCTTCATCCTGAAGGTAATAGTGGCTTCTTGATATTGCTAATCTCTAGGTTAACTCATCATCTATTGTTGACTTTGAGTTCTCCCACCAACTTTGTAAAAAATGTCCTTTTCTAAGTTCCCTCTGTTTAAACACAGAGTGATATCTATCATCCTGTATGGTTCTGTTGATATATCTACAATCTTCATATCCCATCATATTATTTCAAATACAATATTCTGAAATCATTTATATCACTTTATACTTGCTACTTATAGGTCTGTTTTCTCCTTTTCTTTGAGCATTTGAGATTGGAGACATCATCATTTTATTTTTTTGAATCTCCACCCATCACATGGCCAAATACCGTAGAGATTGTCAATAAACATTTGTTAAATAGACCTGGCTGGTGTGGCTCAGTGGATTGAGTGCCAGCCTACAAATCAAAGGGTCACCAGTTAAATTCCCAGTCATGGCACATGCCTGGGTTGCAGGCCAGGTCCCCCGTAGACGGCATTCAAGAGGCAACTACACATTGATGTTTCCCTTCCTCACTTTCTCCATCCCTTTCCCTTTCTCTAAAAATAAATAAATAAAATATTTAAAAATATATTTCTTAAACAAATTAAATAATAAGTGAATATATTTTTAAGAGCTGTGAAAAGGCCAATTCTGTTCCAGAAAACCTTCCTAGACCTTCCTAGAGATAAGAAGCCTAGAAGAATGTCCCATAATAAAGATGATTCAAGGAGTGGGAACATAATATACAAAACTTAAAAAAAAAAAAAAAGGAATGATTCTAACTTTACCCTTATTGAAATGTTAGTAGAAGCAAAACTCAAAAGCAGTTTAGATTAGTAAAACTTGGTAGATCCTGGAAATAGCCAAGAGTGGATATAATTTGAAATTGGTGTCATATGGTTCTAGGAACCTGTTTTGGGTCATTGTACAAATTAT
Source organism: Carollia perspicillata (assembly GCA_004027735.1). Lineage (NCBI taxonomy): Eukaryota > Metazoa > Chordata > Mammalia > Chiroptera > Phyllostomidae > Carollia > Carollia perspicillata. The sequence continues at coordinate 5,084 of PVKM010040510.1, forward strand.
CACAAAGTTAATCAAGATAGATAGATGGAATCATAGGCTAGAGTACAATGTGATAAGCTCAGTTTTGAATATAAGTTTGATATGCTTGTGGAGAATTCATGTGAAGTGTCTAGGAGATAGTCAGAAATACACACCTGGATCTCAAAAGAAAAAGAAAAGTAGAGGTAGAAGGCATAGGTAAGTAGGTGGTAACTAAAGTAAGAAGAGCCAGGCAGAAGATGGTAGCCCAGGGAAGAACAAGAGCTTGGGAGTTGTGGTGGTGAAGAGAGAGAGAGAAACTTCATATGCCCATAGGGCTCAAAATAATTCAGGAAACAGTGTATGTTGGAGGGAGAGATTAGCAGTTAAAGTGCTCTAAAATAAACAGATAAGCATTCATAGTGAATAAAAAAGAATAACGTACTATTTATAAGCTACTTTTTTCTCCTAGAATATTGGCTATGAAAGAAATGAGTGACAGGGTCATTCTTGGAGGGTGAACGTCTTCTTATATTGAAGTCATGACTCGATACTATTACCCACATTTAGCCCAGGTTTCTATAAATATAAATGAGAACAAATAAATATGTGAGTATGTCTAAGATACCTGGTGTTTTTTATGGGTTTCTACCTCCCTTACTCTTGAACCAGCATCAGAATTCTCAACATAAACTAGAAAAAAGGCTAAGAAAAAGGGGTGACTATTGGTTTGGCTAGTATCACTTGGGCAATGACAGACCATTCAAAATGAGGGTTAATGAGCCATGAAGGCTACTTCTTTTTTCCAATTCACTGTTTTGTCAGAACATTTAGCCTAATGTTATTCTCTCCAGGGCAGGAGGAGAAGGGTTTAATCTATGGTGGTAGAAAAATAATATGTAGTGATTATTCTGCAGTAGTTAGTATATACAGTACCCATCCAAAGCAAATGTGATTTCTTTTCAGGTTAACTCAGTGTTGCTTCCCCAATTATAAAAGGAAAAATCTAATTGCCTTTTGTGTGTTTAACTCACACACAAAAAAGAAGACACAGTAAAAATTTTGGGGAACTTCTTGCATGACACTCTTACTTACAGGCCAGCTGCCTTTACATTTCAGACACACTAAGCTCAACAATTATTATTAAGAGAACATTTTTTTTTAGATTTTATTTATTTATCTTTAGAGGGTAAGGGAAAGTGAGAGGGAGAGAAATATCAATGTATGGTTGCCTCTCATGAGTCCCCTGCTGGGAACTGTCCTGCAACCCAGGCATGTGCCCTGACTGGGAATCGAACCACAATCCTTTGGTTCACAGGCCTGCGCTCAATCCACTAAGCTACACCAGCCAGGGCAAGAGAACAAATTTTTGTTGAACCTATGAAAGAGTCGTGTTCCTCCTCATACTCTTTCCTTAATATGTCATACACAGGTTTGTGAATATATGGACATAAGTGTTTGAACTTCTTAGGATGAAACATGGTTTATTTCTACTATTTTTCCACAGTAATCTGTAGGAAGAAAACTGGCCTCAGGGCTATGATTAGTTGTCAGAGAACAACTGCTGTCCAGGATCCTAACATGATCAAAAGGCAGTACAACAACACCCTGATTTAGAATGTCAGTTCCTGATTAATAAAGATGAGCAGAAGTTTGACTCAGAGCTGCACAGGACCACCTGTTCAACACCTATCCAGCTGAAAAAGCTCCCAAGGACCTACCACTAACCATTTTCGTAGGTAGTAGTATATGCTGAACAGAATACACAAGTACCGTATCTCCAACTTTGGCTACAAAGGCACGACATAAAAAAATACATATGTACTATTGCAATAACTATTGCAAAAAAATACATATGTACTATTGCAAATAACATATGTACTATTGCAAATAAGTACATATTGCAAATATGTACTAGTAAAAGGATAACTTGGCCCATCTCCCAAATAAATTAGAAGCTTTGAGTACAAGGCTTGTGTATAGAATAGTCACTTAGTTCAAGATAGAGTTAATAAATGTCTTGTGTTGAAATGTTGGTACAGGCTGATGTTCCTTAGCCTAAACCTAAATCTGAGTGCAATTTCTTTTGAATCTTTTAAGGAAGTGAGGACAACAACAAGGGCCTTCACTTTAATTCTCTACTTGAGACTCAGGAAAACAGGATGCTATAGATGGATAGAAAATAAAGGAGATGAAAAGGGTTTGTGTAATCATAGAAATAAAAACTCTAAAAGGCCATTGTGTCCCATATTTGTCTTAGAATCGTAAAGCAGAACAAAACACTAAGATAGATTCACTCAAGCACTCAGAGACCCAATTCCTCTTAAATCTAAGCTTTCTAAAACTTTTTGTGATCTATTTTCAAGTACTTTCAGCAAGTAATGGACATCAGATTGCATTCTCTTAAGAGGGTTAAGTATTTGCTTTTTTCAAAAATTGCCAATCTGCCAACCAAAGGTAATAATTTTCACTATTCCAATCACTCATTAGAATCTTTAGCTCTTTCTAATGATAGGAATTCTAAAATAATTAAATGGTAATAATGAAATATTTCACTATTTTTTTATGGAACAACTCATGCAAAGGATCAAAGACAGAAGCATCTCTGATATACAGGGTCTGGCACAAATCACACCCCTTTTTAATTATAAAATATTTTATTACAAAATCATAAGCCTGTAATTCTGTAACATAACAATATCATACTCAAGCACACCATATGACATTTCAGGTGAAATGCTCAAATTAAAATTATAAATTATTACACCCATAGGATTACCCTACTAACCACACTCAAGCAGGCATTACTTCTGCAGGACTTGTATTTTAGGAATAGTAAGAAAGCCAATACACTTGAAGGAACAAGCAACTGTGGGGTTGGGAGCACTAACTAGAGATGAGGTCTGACAACAAGAGGACAGATTATACAGGGTTTTGTATGTCACAAGGGGACTTTAAATTTTATTTTGCATATAATGAGGAGATAGATTAGGCTTTAGGAAGACAGTGACATGTACTGATATAATTTGATGAAAGTTTTAAAGGGTCACCTATTAAATTTTTTATAAAATAGAATATAGTGTGACCATGTTATTATAAAAGAGACCATTATGTGTTGTAGGGAACTGATTCAGAGGACGTGGCCATGTAGCCCAGCACACACGTGGAAACCAGTGGGGAGTGAGTTGGCATGCAGGACCACACCTATGAAGTTCTCTAGCAGGAAATTATGCCTGCATTATACCTAGGCTGTTTTGTGACTTGCTCTTGCTAAAACTCTCTCACCCTGAGTTCAGGCAACGAACTTGCTGCCTATCTTTAAAGTAACTTCCTGAGGTCTGTGCTAATTCTCCCAAGGATTGAAGCGTAACCAGATTTGTTACTCTTATTGTTCTCTTGCATTTGCAACATTTTTTTTCTGTGTTAACCTGTACGAAGAATCAGTAACATCCCTTCCAGTTGATATCTGTAAAAATTAATTACCTAAAGCAAACCTAAGTATAATGAATGAAAACCTTCTTTGATGTATGCTATTAGAAAGCCAATAAAAGTTTGTCAAGGCAAGGGTCCGGGCGCTCTCCTTTTGAGAGAGTAGCCATGCCGTCCCTTTTCCTCGGTAGCCCATGCGAATGTCTTGTCTTATCCATAACACCGTGGACACTGGGCTGGTGTCCACATCGATGTGTCTGTTACGGTCACCCACAAACAAGATAATTGCTGGATAGTAGCAGTAGAGCTGGTAAAATGGGAGAGAATTTTAGACATATTAAAAGGTATGGCTAATAATATATCTTGAAGTATTCCATGTGAAGAATTAAAAAGAAAGAAGTCAGAGATCCATCTAGTATTTTTGCTGTAACTAAAAGACTTGTCACCAATTGGAAAAAAAAAAGAATTATAGGTATAATAATAATTCTAAGGAGTGGAGAAGATCCCGGGCATGTGAGCTTGAGATATCTATTATGTATCCAAGTGGAAATGTTGAAAAAGCAGTTGGATATACATATCTGGAGTTAGAGAGTCACCACTCTCTAATTGGAAACTGGAACTGTGGACTGGAAACAGTGGAAGTCATTGGTACGTAGATAATATTAAAAGCTGTAAGACTAAGTTAGATCACCAAGACTGTATGCTAAATAAAGAAGAAAGCCTAAGGCTGAGGTTGATTACAGGATAGATATAAAACATGAAAAAAAGAGTAACTGGTGAGCTAGGAAGAATACAAAAAGTGTGTGGTGGTATTCTAAAAGGCAAAAAAAGAATGTGAAATAAGGAGGAGGGGTAAGCTTCTATGTCAGAAATACTACCAGAAAAAATAAGAGAAAGTGTTTTAAATTGACCAATGGGTATACCATTATAGAGTTTATTGGTGACCTTGAGGAGAGCAGCGTCAGTGGAGTGGTGAAAGTGAAAACCTAATGGAGTATGTTAAATAGAGAATGAGAATAGGAGAAATTGAGACTGAACATAAGAGAGCAAAGAAGTAGCACAGTAGATGGCAGGAGAAGTGGAATCAAGAAAAAATATTTTTTAAGATGGAAGATATAATATGACTTTGTGTATTTGAAAGAGGAAGTGGGGACTACCTAGGGGAGAGCAGTGGGGGGGAAATTGGGACAATTGTAACTGAACAACAATAAAAAATATAAAGAGAGAAATGGATGATGTAGAAGAAAGGGGAGAACCGAAGCCATGCATTTGATTAGTCCACAACACATGAGATCTAATATTGGCTTCAGATAAGACTATGGATAGGTCATTTACAGTAACAGATCAGAAGGTAGAGAATGTAAGTTCAGATACCAAAAAAATAGGTATGTATAGTGATGGAAGTCAGTGTACATATTTTTTTCTGATTGCTTCAAATTTTCTCAGCTACATGGGAAGTAAAATTATTAAGAGCGAAAATGGGTGAGAAAATGTGCCTTTGAGAAAAGATAACAGGATGTAAATTAGATTTCAAGGACAATAAATTAACTGAAAATGTATCATTACCTAATAACATTAAGAGTAAAATTGAGATTTATGGGCATGAATTGAAAGTGAATCAAGTCAAGCGCGATCATTTTTTTTTTCCATCTAGGTTCAGTTACACAGATAGAGGTCAGAGAAAGTGCAGAGTTGGATTTAACTAGGGCTGTAGCTTTCCCAGTGGGAGGGAACAAGAGAATAGCTAGGGACATGAGGTATTTTTCAGTGCAATAATAGATCATCCAACAGAAGAATAAGGAGGGTGTATAAATGGATATAATATTTTAATATATTGTTGGGGTAGAAGTACTAGAGGTAATGGGAGTTATTACAGGTAGTACTCTAGAGAGATAGGTGGTATGGTCAAAAAGAGGACTGCTTAAAATCGAGATAGACTCCAGAGAATGGCAATTTGTGTGAGTAATTGAGGTTAGGTAGAGAAATGGAGAGGCCAAAATACTATAAACAACATCTCAAAGCACATTACATTTGCCAAGAATTAAAACAAAGGTAGTATTGGAGGCAGAGCTGCAATCATTCATTGAGAAAGAAGAAGGAATGACCTGGTGTTGGTAGATAATAACAGCAATGAAGGGTAGTGAATAAAATAATTTAATGGCATGAGCTACGAAGCTGGGCCTTTTTAGGGAGGGAGGAAAAATAATCTGCATGGAGCAATAAGGAGAAGGGAGGCAATTTATTCTAACTTTAGGTACAGTGGTAGGAGAATTGTTGGGGTAAAAAAGTTTAATTTGAGAGGTCTGAAGGTGAGTCAGGAAGGTCCAGGTGTTCTTTATCAAGTAGCTGATGGGATCTTTGAGAGATTAGGTTGAGTGTGTAGGGAGTTCTACAGATAGTGAACTGTGAGTTACAGAGGGCACACAGGAACACTGAGAATAGAAGACAAAATAAGAGCCTTTGTGATGATTACAGTTATGTGATAATAGGCATGAATGGGTAAAAAGATAAAATACAGACATCAGCATATGCACTGATGGACTCAACACAGAGAGGTAAGGAGTAGAAAACAGTGGAATGTTGGCATTTCTACTTCTTTATTAATGAGTGGTACTGAAAGCACAGGAGAGGAGCTACGAAAGTGCAGGTCCAAGACATTGATTGGAAATATTGGCAAAAATAGCTATTTATTCTCTGGACTTGGAAGAGTGAGAATTTAATAGTGAGTTCAATAAAACCATTGGGTGAGTCCAAAAATGAAGTTACCTGAGCCAATACATCTTCATTTTTTTAAAATGGCATTTGGAAGTATTATGTTCAATTACAAATGAATGACACTAAAAAGTACGCTTGGAAAACTTTTCAATGGACTTCTTCATTATTTCATGTCTAAAATTTAGTTCATTCTAACTAGTTCATTCTGAGTAATATATGTATATACTTATAATTGATCCATGGTAATATGCCTCTAGGGAAGCTTTTTTCAAACTGTGTGACACATGAATTTTTAAAACATGTAATACCTGACTATTTAGTCAGGGGCACTGACCTCTTTTCCTTTAGATTTTCAAACAAAAAATATGACAATAGTCAACACAATAGATGTATGGTGTGAAGGAATCAAAATTATATCTATTTTTTGTCACATCAACAAAAATGTGATAATTTTTTTGGTGTGCCATATAATTTTAGCAATTAGTTTATGTGTGTCATGAGCTGAAAAAGACTGGAAATTGCCACTCCAGGAAACTTGAGCTCCAGGCCCAATGTGGCTTCTCTAAAGGCAAAAATGTATTCTTGTCAGTGTAAACATTAGTTTACAACGACCTGCTAATGAGTTGTATACAAGTACAATAATGGGAACCCCTTAGGATAAGGATCCTCTGCATATCCCCAGAGCCCAGCGTAGTGAGTGGCTTATAGTGGATTTTCAGTACATATTTATCCAATAGTTAAATAAAAGAAAAAAAAATGAAGCAATGACATTTCTGACAACTGATTCTAAGAATAAGAAACTAGCATAAATGTGCAACTCAAGGAGAAAGCTACCTTCAGTGATAACTGACCCAAGCAACAGTTGTTGAGCATGTTTTTAAATAAATAAATATTTTCAAATGTCTTTCTCCTATGCCCAATTCCCCCACTTCTTTTGGAAGGCAGAAGTCTATCTTTCTCACACCTGATTTAGTTCATTTCAACTTAAGATCTGGTTTTCATCACCTAACTTCAAAAGTGGCTAAGACATTAAAGTGAGTAATTCTTTGTCATCATACAAAATAGTTGACATTGAATCAACATTGGAAATCACCCTCTATAAAACTATGTTTTCTTTATTCACTCCAGTTTACTTTACTGCATGGACGCCCAAAACCAAAATGCTCATTTTACACCATTTTCCTGCCATTTGGCTCTTAACCTCACTAAAACATCACAGTTTCCAGGACCAATGCATCAGGTTTCAAATCTATTTTAATGCATTTGAATAAACCAATCTCTCCAAAACCTTCTCTCAGATATAATATGCTTTGTCTTTTATTTGCTATATCTTCCATCTATGCATAGTTCATTTGTAGTTCCTTGTCTATTATATCAAGTGATTGCATTAATGGGACCCAATCTTCCCCATGTTACTAAATTAGACCTCCGCAAGATATTCATAAATAGTTATAATTTAATTCTAACAGTACCAAAAGCTGAACATTTATTTGATCCTTAAAGATATCAGTTAAATTATGGATTCATATTTAATCTTAGCTTAAATATATTCTCCTTGCATTATAGAGTAAGAGCAAAGGAAAATATTTCAAACTTTCCTTTTATTCCTCAAATAAAGTATTCCCTAACATATCAAAAAAGAAAGTTTAAGTTTTTGTTGTATGCTTTGTTTGTTACTATTTTAGTAGTAACCAGTTGTCTAAAGCCAACAACAACAAAAAATCAAATCATGTGTCCAACTGAAAAGTGAGCAAACAAGTAATACACTTTAAAATATTGAATTTTAATGGCTATTACAGGTTGAAATATGATCCTAAACATCCACAACAATTTGTATCTATGATAGATGCATATATTGTAATTTCTTTTTAATGACTTAGGAAACTCTTCAGTAAAGTGCCCATCAGTAAATGAATGTATCAAAAAACTAGGGTTCATATACACGATGGAATACTACACATCAGAAAGAAAAGAGGAGCTCCCACCCTTTGTGACAGCACAAATGGATCTAGAGAGCATTATGCTGAATGAAGTAAGCCAGGAAGTGAAAGACAAATACCATATGATCTCATCTATAAGTGAAACCTAATCAACAAAACAAGCAAGCAAGCAAACAAAATATAACCAGAGACATTGAAATTAAGAACAAACTGACAGTCACAGGAGGGGAGGTGGGATGGGATAATGGGGAAGGAAAGGGGAAGAGCTGTCAAGAAATATGTATAAAGCACACATGGACAAA